>OMNN01062274.1:4935-16952 GCA_900302755.1 Chromis chromis | reverse complement strand
GCTGAAGAGATGTTGACGTTTTGTTCGTCGAGATAAACTACGTTAGATAAAACCCCCACTTGTGAATTTTAAAATTTTTACGCATACTTAAAACGGCGGTTGCTCACAAGTGGCTAAATGAGACTACAGTGGTTGTCGGGGACATTAGACGTCGTCACGCCGAACACAAACCTCGGAACTCTCTCACTAGTCCGCAATAAACTGTTTTTCAGGTTAATAAACGATGTATTAAGCTACGGTTTTGCTAGCTTGTCAAAAGCGCTGATTAGATCTATGAAGCATAACGGTCGTGACGTCAGAATCAACCGACAGCAGTGTAGTTCGCTGTAGCATAGCGTTAGCTTTTTACTTCTCTCGGCTGCATTAACGCTTCAAACTTCATATAAATGGTTTCATCTGTGAAGATTATCCAGCTGAACAAAACAGCAACGCATCAGAAACGTGTTTGACACAGAGCTGATTTTCTGCAATGATCCAAAATCCAATGCAAAAATCACATATAGGCCAATTTTCGTAGGAACCACCGGCGCCATTTTTGCCGGGTTGGCCTACAGAAATACGTCATCACTATACCAGCCTATAGACAGAGATTCAGGAAGTGTAGATAAGGTGAGGGAGGAGCCTGCTGGATTCTCTTTTATGCAAGTTTGTAATGTTTCCATGTTGTAAAGCTCTCTGAGCTACAAACCTTGTATGAAGGGCGCTATACAAGTAATGTCATTATTATTATTAATAATAAACTGTAGTCCTGAGTGAATGTACACCATGTAGGAGCAGCACAGTTGCAGATTATAATTTCTAACAATTATGACCAAAACATGGCATTTAAGAAATCATTTTGCAACCCCTCCTCAGTGTCTCGTGACCCCCGGGGGAGTCCTGAATCCCTCTTTCAGCAAGACTGCACATTTGTTTTTGTAAAGGTCGCACAATGACCTATACAAAAACTTCTTTATTGAGAGAAATGACTTTGCAGCTAAGTCTATATTTAGTATTTCTCTAGTATCTCTATAAATAGCAACATTGGGGAAAACATTGTTGAAATGTCCACAGTATTTACCGTCAAACTCTTGGAGAGTCATCATTGCTATATACTTTTTAAACATGCCTGCCTTTGTCTCTGACTCGATGTGATTCTATTCTCAGGTCAGGCTGTAAAAGAAGCATGAATCACCTAAAGGAAGGACTTGACCATGAAGCCAAACATCGCTGCCGCTACTCCGCACAGTACGACAACCGTATCTACACCTGCAAGGCAAGTATAAATACATATGGTACGAGAGTTCAGAATCAGAACATGTGTAACTCCCTGAAAGTCCTGTTCCGTAAGCGAGTCAGGTACCGTTTGCAATGGAGGCTGAATCTCCCAAACACTTTCATTTGGGCGAGGAGGAAGAAGTAACAGGGAGGCAAACCTGGCGAGTAGACTGGATGGAGAGTGACGATTGTGTTGATGCAGCCAAAAAACCTGTATGTAGTTTCCATGGTGTGAACAGGTGCACGGCACAGTTAGAGCGCTCACGTTTCAGGTGGTTTGTGCTGAATGTTCCATCTCAGACACCTCAGGACCCTACAGAAGAACCCTGTGTTGGTAGTCCGACCCTGGTGGATGAATTCACGGTGCACAACCACGTGAATGTTAAAGAAAAGGACGAGCAAAAATGAAACCGAAACAACTTAGGAGTTGTCCAAAATGACAAAAACCTGATTGAAATGACTCAAAACTTGTCCAAAACAACTCAAACATTGTCCAAAATAAAATAAACCTGTCCAAAAGTAGTTAAAATTGAGCCTAAGTAGCCCAAAAAATTAGCAGGACCTTATATTTATAAGATAAGATAACCCTTTATTAATCCCACAGTGGGGAAAGTTGCAATGTTACAGCAGCAAAGATAATTCAAACATTTAAGTAATGAAGTATAAAATGAAAATAGACCAAAATATACATACTGTAAGTACTAGTTCTAAACACAGTACATATCTGTGGTATTGCACAGCTTAATTGATAAATAGAAAAATACTGATAGAGTATTATTACTGGACAGATTGTATATAAGTAGAAAGACTAAGGAAATAGCATATATATATATATTTATTGCTGTAAATATGTAGCAGGACAGCAATAAACAAAATGCAGAGGAGCTATACAGTAGAACTCTACAGCTCGATAAAACAGCTAGCATGCTCCTGCTGCTCCTTTGCTGGTAAATAGCCATCCTAATGGTAACCACAGATCCTCCTCTGGTCACCATCATGATCCTCCGCATGAAGGTCGGATCATCCTGCTGCTGACTGACACTGAATGTGAAGTTTGAGCTCCATGGAGAAACCCTAAATATGCACGAAAACATCAGTAGCACAGGTCCTGAGGGCGATATTGCGATGTCGTGCAGCGTCCTGACTCATGACGGTTACTTCTAATATATGATGTGTCTGTGAACCTTTTGATTGCACCATGTATTTCATTATAATACATTATTCCAGGCCTGCTACGAGGGAGGAAAGGAGGTCATAGTGGTTCCCAAAACGACGGCCTCGTCTGACTCACCGTGGTTTGGTTTGGCCATCTACGCCTGGTCTGGGTGAGTCCTTCGAGCACAGAGCCATGTAAAAGCTAGAATTTAATACATCCCTGTTGAATAAGGTGAAAACGGTTTAGCTTGTCTGCAGACTTGTCCCCTCGATACTGAAGCTGACGTGCTTTTGTCTTTCGTCCAGGTATGTAATTGAGTGTCCCAACTGTGCAGTGATCTACAGAAGCAGGCAGTACTGGTATGGAAACCAGGACCCAGTGGAAACAGTGGTCAGGACAGAGATCCAGCACATCTGGCCCGGGGTAAGGAGGTTCTGCTTAAACCAATTAGACTAAAGCCAAGATTTCAGCAGTTCTAAGCCACATGAATGTAGTTACATTAACCGTGAGCTGCGTCTGGCGTATATACCTGCCAGCTAGTCATATGCCAAGAAAATACAATGCTACCTGTTAGCTCTTAAGGCTACAGTCATGTGAAAAAGTTAGGACACCCTATGACAGCCTGTGTGTTTTTTAAAACATATTTAGACATAGGATAGAAGTAATATAACTAAATTAGAAAAGCACTCAGAGACCTCCGCCAAGCAGCTCATGTCCACCCATATTGTGATTTCCACAAAAAGATTCCTGGATCCAGATGGTAATCCAGAACATCACCAAAATGTAATCACCTGTTCCTTGTCCCATTATCAACATTTTCTGAAAATTTCATTAAAATCCGTTCATAACTTTTGAAGTTATTCTCCTAACAAAAAACAAACAAACATAAAGATAAACATCGGCAAAAACATAACCTCTGCTTGGTGGAGGCAACAATTAAAACTGAAAAATATCCGTTTAACAAAAAAAAAAATGGAGAGTCCTGGAATGGCAGAGTCAAAGCTAAGATCTTAATCCCATTGAGATGCTGTAGGGTGACTAGAAACAGGCTGGACATGCAAGAAACCCCTCAAACATCTCACAGCTGAAAGAATTCTGTGTTGAGGAGTGGAGCAAACTTTCTTCAGGTCGATGTCAGAGACTGGTAGATGCTACAAGAAGCGTCTCAGTGAAGTTATTTCATCCAAAGGGGGTAACATTAGCTATTAGTGCTACCCCCTAACTTTTTCCTCAGAATATGCATTTTTGTTGATATCTTTTGTTTAATGAGTAACACAAGGTTAATGTTTGTTGTTTACCTGCAATTAAATCACTTCCCTTTCCAGAGATAAATAAAAACAAGATTAGACATTGAAAAGTGAATGTTTCTTAATAAAGAACTGAATATTTAATGGGGTGTCCTAATTTTTTCACATGACTGTAGAAGTGGCAGGTCTTAGAATGTTTTTCACTGTCAGTCATTCACCTCCTGACTGTTATTTCTCTCAGTGCCTTTGTCAACATCCAGCTGAGAGTCAGACGGCTCCACCCATGCTCCCCCCCGAGCTGGATGGACAGGCTTGTTTTTGAAACGAGAAGAAAAACAGTCTTCTACACCTCTCTGGTTCCATCCTGCCGTCTATCTATCCATCAGCGTGAGCTATTTTCTATTTAAATACTGATCCAACCTCAGGTTTCACACACCGAACAAGGCTAAGCACGCACAGACGGGATCTCCGGACATTCATTCATACAGATACTTGTTGAGACGAGGCGCTTCAGGTCGTGTCCCATCGGGGTTTCCAGTGTGAAAACCTCCTGCAGTAGTGAAAGTTCCCACTAGATGGTGGCAGAACCATGTGAAGATGTCAGGCTTCACAGGTGTAGAGGGAGGATCGTCTCATTGCAATTAAGCGTTTCCCATCTCTCGTCCACATGGCAAAGTGTCGCTTTCCTTCCCCTTTGACCATCTGATACTGTGTGATCTGAGCAGACATGGTTAGAGCACTCTGACAGTAGAGAATGTTTCTTTAAGCCCGTCTATTATGATCCTTTTGGGCCTTGTAAAAAAGTCCCAGGTGTTCTCGGCTCTGCGACATGCTTCCTGGCCTTCAGAAAGCTCCCTGCATGGAAAGCTGAATCCTTCCTCAGATTTTAGGACTTTGTGGTCGTTCCCTTTTAGATGCAACAAAAGGTGAACAACTGATATTACAGAGCGGCATACCTTAAGGCTATTCATGCACCCTCCCTCCCTTCCCTTGTCTTTCCTTAAGTCTGTCATTCCAATCACACAGTTTATGACAAAACCGTGCCGTAGTCCTCTCTGTGAAACACTGAACTGATTTAGCACGGGTCAGTGCTCTTGGCGTGAGCTCAGTGGCTGTTAGGTTTGCTCCCCTGTTCAAATCGGCCTGCTGGAGAGATTTTGTGGTCGTGGCTCGAGGCGCCGCTGCCCTTCTCTGCTGGTCCTCTTAACCTATTTTTATTGAAGTATACAAAGGGTTGAACAGCACTGAACCGATTTCAGCAGGTTTTTCGTTTGGACTTCATGGTCAGTGACTGACAAACCTGGTGCTGGCGTGATAGAGTTGCAGGATTTGGAATTCAGATCAACTGTTGTTGGAAAATCGATTCTTTCTTGCGTGCGGATTGATGAATGCACCATATTTTGGACATCTCAATCCAGAAAAGAAATATTCCTTTTCTGATATGCTCTCAATGACTTGCTTACTTGCTCGCTCAGGCATCTTCTGGACTGCGTTGTCCAGATGCTTTTTTTCCACAAGGCTCCACCTGGGGTCTGCTCGGCCCTGAGGTGAGTTCATCACAGTATATCAGACGGGCGTGGTACCATTGTGCTATACGTGGGCTGCCTTCTTGGCCCCGACCTCGACATGTGTTTGTACACACATGTCGGGCAAAACACCAGGAAGTAGTCACCTCTGTACAGCTGTCGATGTGGGCGCTGAGTGGGAAATTCCTCTCAGTAAAACGCATTAGTAATGAATTTCCGGTCAACTTTTTGGACGCAGCTTTTGTGAGTGTGTGTGGCCGCCACCACCGAGCCACTGAATGACCCTGTGAGCTGTAAGGGCGCAGGTGTCTTGGCTGTCCCTGCCTTTGGTCGAGTGGGCTCAGCTACTGCACACTATAACTCACTGTCCTCCCAGAGCCAGTTTTTACTATGCTTATCAACATGGGAGAGGCAGAATGTAGCTTTTTGCCACTGCTTGTGTTTAATTTGAGCATATTCTTTCAGTGAAGTGAGCTGCTTAAAGCACCCCAAGGCCCTATAGTTTGATTGGGCTTTGGCACATGGGAGCTGACATATAATGGATCATTAGGCAGCATGCTGTAAAGAACCTAATTGTTTTCCATTCTCCCTCCCTCAGATAAAAGCATTCATGCTGGTTGCAAGCCTGTGCGTGCTCTAAGGGACCCTTAAGAGATTTCTAGTGGCCTTTTTGAAAAAGGCAGTGGTCCCCTGAAAGGATGGAACAAACACTAAAGGCCGTCTTACACTGTTTCAGGGTGGCCCTAACCTTTGTGCGTGTTCTGATGGCAAGAACTGCCCCTGTAGAAACTCTTTTGGGGAATTTTGTTGGAGGAGAAAAAAGGTACCTACTCCAGGGTACATCCTGAGCAGCCCTAAAAAACTGCTGTGTGGGTCTCAACACAGGATTGATTAAGATTTGGAGAAGACTGCTGACTGGTTAAATTCCAAGAGGACCGCAAGTGCAATTTTTCAATAATAAGCTTTATTTGTATAGCGCCTTTCCAAACATAGTTACAAGGTGCTTTACAACAACAGAATAAAAAGGCAGAATCCAATAAAATGACATTAATATAAAAACATTATATGAACATAAAAACAATAAAATATTAGAAAATAAAAGACATTACCAGAGTACATTATAAGACGACAGCAGCAATTAAGTAAAATCACACTTTAAAAAGTGTGTTTTTAAGAGAGATTTAAAAGAGGACAGAGATGTTGCTCGCCTGATCTCCTCCGGCAGGTCGTTCCAGAGCAACGGGGCCCTGATAGCAAAGGCCCGGTTGCCCTTGGTTTTCAGTCTAGATCTTGGAATCTCTAAGCCTTGGCCAAGTGCCTTGGCTCATATGGGACTAAGCAGTCTTTGATGTACTCAGGGGCCAGTCCCATCTGGGCCTTAGAAGTGATCAATAAAATCTTAAAATCAATTCTAAAACGTACAGGTAGCCAGTGTAATGAAGCTAAAATTGGGGTTATGTGTAGTCTTTTGTTTGAATTTGTGAGGAGTCTGGTGGCAGAATTTTGAATAAGCTGAAGTCTGGAAAGATTATGTTTACTCAGGCAGGAGTAGAGTGAATTACAGTAATCTAAACGGGATGTGATGGATGCATGAATGACAACGTAAATGTTCATGCCACCTAATAATAATAACCTAACCTTTATTGATCCCCTTGGGTTCCTTCCTTCTCTGCATTTGATCCATCCTATTCAAGGTTAACCTTAACTATACATACTAGGAGCAGTGGGCTGCCTAGGTGCAGCGCCCGGGGAGCAGTCAGGGGTTAAGGGCCTTGCTCAAGGGCCCTCAGTGGTGGTGACTGGGACAAGCGGTCGCTCTCACTTTCCCACCTCAACCTCTCACCAGTCTGGGGACTAGAACCGGCGACCCACCGGTTACAAGTTTGCTTCTCAAACCACTAGGCCACCACTGTCCCTCACACCTGCCCTGAGTTCCTACAGTTGAAAGCCACCTAGAGATATGTTTATGGCTGAAGTCTGACAAGTTGTCACCTACTTGGCCGGCTCCCATTTAAAAGCAGGCTTCATCCAGTTTTTGGCTTGTTTGTAACTTGTTTTTATATCTCCTTGTGTTGTTTCAACTCTGTCTGAAAGGTGACATTAAATTCACCCTGCTGTATTTCAGGAGTATATCATAAGCTACTGTGTGTCTGCACATATTTATCCAATGCAGTGGGAGATTTCAATGAGCCACAGACATTTTATTTGTGTTCTACATCCCCTTTCTTCCTGTTCCTGCTCTATCTGGGTTTCCAGTTCATCGCCGTTATTTATGAAGCGTTGCTTTTCCGCACCTGTTCACAGGTCTGTTGCATTTGCTTACTTACTTTCCCCTCCACATATAAAGTTTCCCCGGTTTCCGCTGGATGCTGAATAAAGTGTGGGATAGCTGCATGTGTGTATGTACAGTACGGGCGCCAGGCAAGGTGTTGTTGGCACATGTATAAAGCAGGATGTTCAGCAGCTTTGGGAAAAAAGTGTAGTCTTGTAAACACCCGGAGTCGACTGTGAATGTACTGTCAACACACACACTCAGTGAGTCATTCGCTGTCAATCGTTGGCTCGTCTACACACAAATACATGTATTTGCTAGAAGAAATTCATACCCATGGTTACAGATAGCTACGCAATCCCACACAGCACAGTAGTTGACTGACACACACACGTATGCGGCCGTTCTGACACTTGACAAGTAGGTTCTAAAGTCTTGTTCTCTTGCAGGGCTCCATGGCATAAAGCCTGTCCTCAGATTTAGCTGGTCCTTGGGGATTGCTGCCGAGCTGCTCACCTACTCTGACGCACCGCTGCCATTTTCCACAGCCTGAGGGGAACCAGGAAGCAGCCGGCAGGAGACATGCCTGCCCTGGCTACTGGAGCCGGCCACGAGCCAGGTACGGACCCTTTGGCCAGGAACACAATCAGTAACACCAGGTTTTTCTGCAAAAAAAAAACACCCAACCAGTAATATGCACTTATAAAATGTAGGTCTTCCAGAAGAAATTACAAAGGTACTTCTTTGATTCAGGTTATTGCGTCTATCAGCGGTACACAATCAAAAGAAAATGAATGCATGTACCAAGTGTGACCCTTGTTGAAAAATGAGTACATCTTTATTGAAATGTCAGCATAGCCTGGTGATGTGCCCACTACTTTAAGTGGTACCTAAATTTAATTTCAAGGTAGAAGACTCTCAACTTGCCTCAGGCTTTTTCTCGACTTGAGCGGACCGGACTAAAAACTGCGGTTGGAAAATAAACCAAAGTCTATTTTCACTACATTTTGTGCCCAGAAAAATGAAAAGCATACCGCTGCAAATTTACAGTTTAACAACAGAGAGCAAAATAATGTCAGAATACATACACCGTTCTTTATCTCCCAGTTTTTTTTCTATCCTCTGTGTGTGGATGAGTGTGATGTCAGAACGAGGAACACGTCAAGCTTGTCATCGCTGAGACAGCTGCCAGAAATTACCACCTCTCCCCTCAGGAACACTATCCTCCTCTCAGTCTTGCTTAATGGCCGGCTTCATCACCACACACACACACACACACACACACACACACACATGCAGAGGGCTCAACCCAACAAACGCAGGATAACAAAAGGCCGAAAGGAGGACAGACATTAAGTCCTGCCCTGATGGATAAAGAGCGTGTGCGTTACTGCGTCCAGACTTTTAACAGAGTTACGAAAGCCCCCGTCGTCCTGGAAATTTATGCAGGCAAAGTAGAAAGCCAGACCGTCAATTACGATTACAGTCATTTCGGGCAATTACCGGCGAGGGCTCAGGTTTCCAAATAAAACACGTAAAGACTCCTCCGGCCCATCTCTTCTGCTTCCCCCTTGATGGTCCTGTGAAGTTGTGTGTGCAGGTGAAACATGATGAACATTATGGATGATGGTTGGGTCACTGATCTGCAGGCCTGGTGAAGTCACACATACTTGCGGCTGGCCTGGCATCAGGACTACCTGGGATTGTGCAAAAGTTTACACAGAATATTGGTGGTATTTCACTTGGTCTTGTATTAATGCTGTTGGTTTAAGACGTGAAGCTCTGTTAGGATGATGGAAAGTCTTTTGTATTTATGGTGCGCAACAAAAGCTAAATATTTTATCTGCATTTGTTCTTAGATCAGGTGGACAGCAGCCTTAAACTAGACTAAAAAAACAACATGTTAAACATCTGAAGGAATGTTTGTTGACTTGAAAGTAAATGTCATCATTCAATAATCTCTAATGCTTTCTTAGAAGATTCCTATATTTCTCTCTATCATTACTCTGTTATACTACTATTTAGTACTCATTTTAAACTATTTCAGCTACAGCTGGAAGATGAATGACTGCCAGTATAATATGAAATGAAAAACTGTAATATTGGTATATAGTTTAAGTGTTAACTTTATAGATAATAATAATAATACCATTTTATTTGTATAGCACTTTTCAAGCAATAGAGCACAAAGTACTTCACAAACAGTTAAAATACATATACATAAAAGCAATACAAACAAATGGGGAAGAGTAGAAATAAAACATCAAAATAAAAAGATTAAAAGGAGACTTAAATGAAAACACACCCACACAATAAAGAATTTAAACCATAAGATCAGCAAAAGCAAGACTAAAAAATGAGTCTTTAGAAGGGATTTAAAAGACAGTAAAGACTCAGCGTTTCTAATATTAATTGGGAGGCTGTTCCAGAGTCTTGGAGCCTTAAAAAGGCTCGATCACCCTTATTAGTTTTTAACTTGGACTCTGGAACAGCCAATAATGCTTGCTTTGAAGACCTCCGCAGTCTGTTACCTTATTTTATTGACATGCACCATGAATTCACACTATTTGGCCAATCAGATAAAGTCCTGGGCATCAGGGGAAATTAGGGGCAAGTTAAACTGTAATTTCTTACACTTTTAGGTCTTTTTTAAATTAATGTTGTGTCTAATTAGTCAGGTATTCTTGTGCAAAGTGTCGGAAAAGAATAATTTCCTTTGTTTATTCAGTGGGCGTTAGATATTTAATGCTTGCATCTATGTTAGAAGTGAACCTATGAAAGAGATATAAAGATATATAAACTGTACAGCTAATACACATATTGTCATCATAGTATTAAGTAATGTAAATACCTAAATCTATAAGCAAACAACCCATAATTAGGGAAGGACTTTACATATATTATAATTATTTGATTGTCCGTATTGGGGAGAATGGGGTTTACGCAACCTTTAAGTGGGAGCCAGGTTTCAAACTCAGACTCAAAACAAAGTGAGGATGATATGGCTAGAGTAAGGCTCTGACATTGCCAGTTGTGTCTGATTGAAATGCAAATATGTGATGTATAAAGACAGTTCCCGACTTGATCCCAAATCCCTCCAGAACCATGATTAATAACACATATCTATTCTCTCTGCTGCATGCCAGCACCACGTGTAAAGGTTCAGCCAGCCAGACATCCCTTGAAAACCAACTAAACTCATACTAAATTATTTGGTTGGCTTTTTTTCCAGTTGTGCTGCAGATACTGTATAATACACCAGTAGTAGCAAAGTGAGTGTGGGATTTATGTTCATAATTATTACTATTGAGTTAATAACTTTAGTTCAGAATGATGGACGATGCAATAATATACAGTCCCACAACAAATAGCAACCTCCAAAAAGTTAAATTCCAGACACATTACACGACAATTTCTTGACTTTTTATGTGACACAGTTCACAATAAAGAATTCAGTAGCAGCTCACAGCTACAAAGTCATGATGGTGTAATTGTGGACATTTTCAGTTTGTAGAAACACAGCAACTTGCTGTCTGTGAAGATTCTCAGTCATCCAGGTCATGGTTATCCTCGTAGTTTCAATCGTAGCATCTGGACTTAGTTGAGTTAGCTCGAAGACGTTCCACCTCTCATCCAAGAGGCTTCATCAGTTCTAAACTGGCTGGTTAGGAGTTCCAGATTTTATACTCTACAGGAGCCATTAACACTATTGAAGCTTTTGTCTGCTGGTTGAGTGTTGCCCCTCCCCTCATTATTGTTTGGTCCTTCCCTTTCACAATGGGATCCGTTAGGGGCCCGAGAGGCCAGGTGAGAACGGTGCCAATGAGAGTCGTTGGGTTGTTCCCTTGTATAATGAGGGTCGTTAGGGTCGTTTATGGCCAGGTTTGAAAGGTTTCTGTTCTTCCTGGGCAAAGAATGTAAAATTGCATTGTACACAGGTGAGAGGTGATGTCTCAAACCTCCCCCTCTGTTCAATGAAGATTTTTCAAGTTTAACAAAAGCGACTTGCTGAAAATCAGTAAAATGCTTAAATATGTATGCAACGCTCATCCCTACATTCGCTCAACACACCAGCTTTTACAGACGCCTGTCAGCTCTGGCTAGCTGACGTGACACACGTTCCACAGAGAGACTGACGGGTAGTAGCAGTCAGAGCTTTAGCACACTTACACTTTGTTAGATTGAGCATTTTCTATCCAAAACAAGCTCCAGCTCTCACCAGTTTGCACGCTGGAACTCCAAAACACGTCAAACTGATCAGTGAAACTCTGATCACAGAGCCAACAAATGTTCACAGTCTTCATTAAACAGCCTTAAACACGCAGTAAGGGAGAAGCTGTCTTGCAGTTGTCGAGACTTTATCTGCCGGCTTGAAGGCCAGATAACGGCCGGCAGCGCAGTCGCAACACTTTGTCAAAATCTGCTTCAATTCTTCCGTTGGAGTCGTCAAAAAAGGACGTTTTTCAGGCCGGTTGTCAGAGTCTGATGCGATTAATGTTTATTAAGTACAGAGGTTGCAAAGAACAAACATTGAGCAAAATCTCGAGAGTTTAACTAAC
>OMNN01062219.1:1175-15661 GCA_900302755.1 Chromis chromis | reverse complement strand
ACCGCCAAACCCAGACTCATTCATGGGGTTGCCAGACAGAGAAGCATGATTCGTCATTCCAGAGAACACGTCTCCACTGCTCTAGAGTCCAGTGGTGGTGTGCTTTACACCACTGCATCCGACACTTTGCATTGCACTTGGTGATGTAAGGCTTGGATGCAGCTGCTCGGCCATGGAAACCCATTCCATGAAGCTCTCTACCACTGTTCTGGAGCTGATCTGAAGGCCTCACCAAGTCTGGAGGTCTGTAGCTGTTGACTCTGCAGAAAGTTCTGTCCACTGTGCTCCTCAGCATCCTCTGACCCCGCTCTGTGATTTTACGTGGCCTACCACTTGGTGGCTGAGTTGCTGTTGTTCCCAATTGCTTCCACTTTGTTATAATACCACAAACAGTTGACCGTGGAATATTTAGTATGGAGGAAATTTCACCAATAGATTTATTACCCAGGTGTCAACCTATCACGGTACCACGCCTAAATTCACTGAGCTCCTGAGAGCGACCCATTCTTTCACTAATGTTTGTAGAATCAGTCTGAAGCCTAGGGGCTGGATTTTATACACCTGTGGCCATGGAAGTGATTGGAACACCTGAATTCAATTATTTGGAGGGGAGGGCCAATACTTTTGGCAATATAGTGTAATGTAGCTGTTCATGGCAGCATGGTAAAAATGGTATCAAAGGGGTAGGGAGTTTGGATTAAGCCTGGAATACGACTCAGTGCCAGGATTCAATGACACCTGTTTTTTTTAAAATCTTACATCTCTCAGGTATGAACTTCGCAGAGCATTGCCCTTTCCTGATGAAGTAATGGCTAAAATATAGCACTATCAAACTGACAAACTTTAACCTAAGAAACTGACTTTGTGAAAAAAGGAAAAAAAAAGGAGGAGGAAAGAAAAAAGACAAAACAGATTCATAATTGAGTGTCTGACTGTCTGTCTGTCTGTCTCGCCAGGTGGCCACTACAATTGTTTCCTCTGTTAATCAGACATTATTCAGCTACTTGTATTTTCTTTACATGCCGTAATCTACACTAGCAATCACTGATCTAAATTAAATACTTTTGTGAACGTGACATTAAAAATTGTACAGTAAAGAAATTGAGACTTGAAAAAATTCTTAGATGGGTTAACTATACCATCCATCTCAGAGGAATCCCGAGGGCAACTAGATTTAGAAATGACCAAAGAAGAAATTGGAAGTGCAATTGACTGTATGAAACCTGGAAAAGGGGCCGGACCAGATGGTTTTCAAATAGATTTGTATAAAAAATTTAAAACAGAATTGTTGGCACCACTGCTGGGAATGTTTCTATAGACATGAGACCCTCCCACCTTCTATGAATGGAGCTCTAATTATATTACTTCCAAAACCAGGGAAACCCTGAACAAGAGAGAATATGAGGCAAATAAGCTTGTTGAACTCTGACCTTGAAACATTATGTAAAATTCTAGCAAAACGGACACAAAATCTAATGCCAGAAATCATTGATAGAGACCATATCTGCTTGATGTTTCGGAAAGGTTTGGGTTTGGAGAGAGCGTTAGAAAGTGTGTCCATCTGACCACTAATGGAAATGAAATTGCAGATGCAGTTGATAGATGGATGTCTCTGCCTGTTTCAGTAATAGGTAGAGTTAATATTTTACAAATGCTTTTTTCAAAACATTCCCCTGCTAACACCACCAGATTTATTTCTGATGATTAAAAAACTATTTGTTGGATTCATTTGGAACAATAGGAGGGCAAGGCTACGTTCGTCTCTGTTATGTTTGCCATATGATCATGGAGAGTTAAAATGTTCAAACTTATTGTTGTATTACTGGGCTGCACAGCTGAGGTCCATCATGTTTTACTTCTCAACAAAGGATAAAGACTGTTTCAGATTTTTCATGATGGAAAGCAATCTTTTTATTCTCTCCCCATCATAGGTAGTGTGCTGTTACGGGACATCCAGGCATTGACTCTGTACAAAAATCGCTACACTGCAGCGAGGCGTTCCAGCCCAATTCTTCAGCTGAAGTGTATCGGAGGCTCAGCAGGCTGCCAGGCCTTCATCCCAGAAGTGGTCCAGTGTCTGAACAAAGGCTGGGATGGGGTAGATGTACAGGTGAGGAGGTGCTGGTGGGCAGTAAGGACAGAGAGATGAGGTGTATAGAGCAGAACATTTGCTAAATTTAGGGCTGCAACTATTGGTTTACCGGCATTTTGTTTCATAAATCAAATTGTTCAATTCAGCTCAAATGTATGTATATAGTACCAAATAATGACACACTCTACATCATCTGGAGGCACTTCATGTACACTTTTGAACAAAAGTTTACAAACACTTAAAAGACTATGTGTATCATGGCAGTCTTGAGTTTCTAATGACTCCTACAGTGTTTCATTTTCTATGATAGAATCATTGAAACATGTCACAAAAAACATCAGGCATTTTAGTTTTTCCATAGATTTATTACACGTCTTCTGGAAATATGACAACATTTGCTGGGGGTAAAAGTACAAATACAGCAAAATAAATTAACAGTTTTGGTGATGTAGAAAGCTGTCCAAATATTTTTTTTTATTGGCATGTCCTCTTAACTTCTCAGCAAAGATCTGAAAAAGCAAATCATTGGCTGGAACAAGTAATTAAAGTCACTTGGAGCCACTTCAAAGATGCTTCAGATTCCAAAATCATCTGTGCAAACAGTTGTTTGTAAGTATAAACTGCATGGCACAGTTGTGTCACTGCCATGATCAGGAAAAAATGTAAGCCATCATCAGCTGCTAAAAGACAATTGGTCAGGATGGTCAAGAGTCAAGTAAGAATCACCAAAAAGCAGGTCTGCTATGAATTAGAAGCTGCTGGAACACAGCTGTCAGTGTCCACAGTCAAGTGTGTTTTACATCACCATGGGCTGAGAGGCTGCCATGCTAGAAGGAAGCCCTTTCTCCAGAAATGGTGCTTTAAGGCTTGACTGAAGTTTTCTGCTGATCACATGGACAAAGAAAAAGACCTTCTGGGTTCAGATGAAACAAAAATGGAGCTATTTTACCACAATGACTAGAAATGTGTTTGGAGAGAAGATGAGTCCCTTAACCCCAAGAACACAAAACCTACCGTCAAAAGCATGATGGTGGTAGTGTTTTGCTCTAGGGCTGTTTTGCTGCCAGTGGACTGATGCTTTACACACAGTAAATGGAATATTGAAAAAGGAGATAACCTCCACATTCTTCAGGAAAACCTAAAATCATCAGCCAGAAGGTTTAATCTTGGATGCAGTTGGGTGTTCCAACAAGACAATGACCCCAAACATACATCAAAAGTGGTGAAGAAATGGATAAATCAGGCTACAATTAAGGTTTAAGTCTAGCCTTTCCAAAGTCGTGACTTAAACCCCATTGAGAATCTGTGGACTGTACTGAAGAAACAAGTCTGTGTCAGAAAGCCAACAAATTTAATGTAACTGCACCAATTATGTCACCTTTTTTAATGTACAATCTATTTCGTACTTTTAATTTTTTATACTTAATTTAAATTTTTATGTTTACTTTAATTTTTATTAGTGTGCGGGTATGGGTGTGTGCAATTGTGTTTTTGTGTATAAAGCTATGAGTGATTGTAATGTATGTATCTCTCTTTTAAGCACCTTTACTACAGGAGTATACACGATTACGTTGTATATTCTATACAATGACAATAAAGGCAATCTTGATCTTGATGTCAAGAGGATTAGGGTTAGATACAAAGTTACAACCAGAACTTTGCCAGAAGCTTGTGGACGGCTTCCAAAAGTGCCTAATTGAGGTGAAAATGGTCAAGGGACATTCAGCCAAATTTTAGCATTGCTGTATGTATATTTGTGACCCAGCAGATTTTGTCATATTTCCAGAAGACCCGTAATAAGTCTATGCAAGAACCAAAATGCATGATCGTTTTTGTGACAAAGGATCTGTGTGTTTGTATCATTCCACCTTGGAAAATTCAGAGTTAGAGGAATCATTGGAAACTCACGACTGTCTTGAGATACATGGTCTTTACAAGTATATGTAAACTTTTGTTCACGATTTTAGAAAGGTTAAGGCTTTAAAATATTATTGAACCAAACCTTACAATCCATTGTCATTCATCAAAACTTTCCAAGGTTCTAGCTGATGTATTCCAAAAGCCTATTTTATCCAACTCTAAAGTCTGAATGCCTTCCGATTTGTGACACAGAAGATGAAGAAAATCCATAGATGCCACAACCTGTTAATCTTTTGGAATTTGTGCTTAAAAATGAACAGTTGATTTTCAAACTGGATATATTGAATATTATTTTGGGACAAGCAATTGTTTCATCTCGGCCTTGTTTTCACACTAGCCACTTTAAGTGTTTGGGACCAGCAAAGTAGGAGTCATTACAGGAGTTATAACAGCCTCTTAATGCTGCTAATATAGACTTATTTTCTTGTTGTCAGAGAAAAACAGCAAGTGTATGTGTGTAACTGCATGAGGAACCTTCATACTTGATGCGTGCACAGATTTTAATTTTGCATCCTCCCCCTTACAGTGGGAGTGCAAGACCGATATGGACAACATGTACCGGTTTGGTCACATTGAGGTGAGCTGTGAGGGTTACAGCCACCCTGCTGATGCCTACATACTGAAAGGCTCCTGTGGGCTTGAGTATACCCTGGAACTGACCGAAGAGGCTAGGAGGAGAGCTCAGGGCAGCTGGGGTTCCAACAGTGAATTCAAAGGATTTGGAGGTAGGAGGATGGACATGATTATAAGGATAATTATAAGATGATAGAAGAGACTTTTTTTTTTTTATCTTCATGCAGGCACTAGATATTTGGTGGGATTGCTGTGCAAGCGCAAGTAACATTAAGTCACAACCGCATCTTTGGATGAGCTAATCTCTGCCAGCTCTCTGCTAGTCTGAAGGCTAAACATCGCTTGTTGAATAAGTGCTGCACATTTTACAATCCAAGAAGTATGGACAAAGCATTACAGAGCAGTTTTATAACGTTAGACAAATTAACTTGGTCATCCTGCTGTTTTGCTACCTATATCAACGATGGGTTCTTTTTCAAAGTATTCGTGATAAAAAAGGATGCATGTCTTGTGCATGGCATTGTTATAAAGACAGCATCATTCAAAAGCAATTTCATAAAAATGAGTTGAGGTGGTTTAATTCAGGTCAGTGATTCTGCAATATCTCTTCTGGCATGCAGTTCCAAAGCTAAGAGGCCCTGATGGCAAAACCACAGTCCCCTTTATATATTTAAGTCTCAGACTTTGAATAGTCAGATGGGCCCCACCTGAAGAGGGCCCCACAGAAAGACTGCAAGCTGGCTCATATGGGTTCAATATGTCTGCAGTGTGACTTGGGGCCAAACTCAGACAAGCTTTAAAAACTATGATCATTAAAATCTTAAAGTAATTAAAAAGTGATTAATAAAATCTTAAAGTCAATTCTAAAATGAACAAGGAGCAGACGGATAGAAGCCAGGAGTGTGGTGATGTGATAAAACCAGTAAGGAGAAACAAACGTTTTTGTTCATATTGTGTTTATTTTTGATCTTTCTATTCATCTGTGTATCCATCTAGCTGTCTAGCAGTCTGTCTTTCTGTCTGTCAGTCTGTAACATCATACATTATGATGATACAAAGGATGATAGTAGCAGCAACTCCTCCACAATTTCCCCCCAAATTTCTTTTTCTCTTCATCTGTCTCAGGTCTTGGTGGATTTGCCTCCTCTTTCTTTAGTGGTTTCTCTGGAAATGGGAATCAGCATCAGAGCTCAAAGGGCAGAGGCAGCGAGGACTCAGGAGGCCTCCTCGTTGTTGCAGTGCTTCTGCTCTTAGCCTTTGGCATCTACAAACTGTTCCTCAGTGGCAACACAGTGGGATCGGGGCAAGATGGTGAACAGGCAGGGCATACCAGAGAGGGTCCTCATGGCTCTATGGCAGGACCACCACCCCCAGGTTTCAAACCTGACTTCACAGGTAACTGATGCAGAATGGTGCTGTTTGAATAGAGTCATAATAAACAATCTGGTCTGCATGTTTTTCCTTAAGGACTTCCTTAGGACTTTCACATCTGCCATCTTCATTTCTCTCATCCATCTAGTATTGTTGTAGTACAAACTACCTCATCCAAATCCAAATGAGTCTATTCTTGTTTTGTGTTCAGGCTATCCTGGTGCCAACCCAAGCTATGGTTTCCACAGTGACTACAGTCACAGACAACAGTACCCAGGAGGCCAGGCTGCTCCCGGCACAGGTGGGGGCTTCTGGACTGGTCTTGGAACAGGAGGGGTGCTGGGATATCTTTTTGGTCGCCAGAGGTTAGTAAAGAAGTAGAGGGAGAAAGAAGAGTTGGAAATAGAGAATACAGACTTAATTCTAACATTATTCCACTTGTATTTTACTCTGACTCATAAAGTTACTTGCACTGTGTTTGTTTTGCAGAAGCCAGCCCTACAACCATAACTACTCCAATTATACTGACAGCAGACATCCTCCTCCTAGGGGCCCCTCCTCCTCTGGGACACGCATTGCTTCAGGTAGCAGTACTCCCTTGTTAGCTAACAGAGCCACATACAGACACGTCTAAGACCAGACTGTCAGTTGACACATGTCATCAACCTTTTCTACCACCACTGATATTATATAGCCAAACTAACTAGATATGGTTATTATCTGGTTGACATTTTGCCCTTTACTAGTTTGTCTTGGCCAGGATGTGATGTGATGATTGTTACTGTGACTTTTACAGTTGGGTGATATAATAGTATACCCTGTGAGAACATAGAAATGTGTTGACTGAAATGGTTTTGCTTTAACAGAAAAGTGCATACAACTAAGGCTACTCATGTCACCCTTTCTGAATGAGCATTATTATTAGAGACCCTCATGGAGCATCTGCTGTTGTATAAAGCTGTTTCAGAGGCATTTACACATTGACAAGAACTCAACTTTTAGCTGAAAACTACAGAATAATAGTGGTCATTTTATAAAGTATCACCTCTTGCTAACTGGTGTTAAAGGTATCTGTAGCTGTGATTTTACTTCAAACTTATACTGGAGACTGACAAGGGCCCCTCTAAAATGTGGTTGGCCATCCCAGGACACCTCCCTCTGCTGGAGACACCATAGACATAATAGGTTATTGGCTTGTCATTATAAATGAATGAAAACCATGCAACACATTGATAAAGGGTGTCAAGGTGTATTTACGCATCATTTAATTACCCTGTTATAAAGAAGATAACTGAATTGTAGAAACTACACTTTGTGATTAAAATTGCACTTGTCTATCAGGGGCACCACTTAGATATTTAAATTAGGCCATCGAAGAGAGAGACCTGTGTCAAGAATATTTCAGGTTGAATAATCATAAATGTATCAAATCTACTTGTATTGATCAGTCTCATAAACAAAAGTTGTAAACTCTGATTTCATGGTTCTCCAGTTCCCAAACAAAGAAATACACAGTAGAACTGCTGATAATTGTGCACAAACATTTATTAACTAATACTACAAACAAACAATAAACAACTATGACATGACAAACATCAGACAGATTGAATAAAGGAATTAAGGTAAACGAACAAATGAATGAACTGTGATCATCACTGGAAGCAGTTGGTAGAAAGGTGATCTATTTAGAATTAGATTGAAATTGAGAAGCCAATTGTAATTTATAAATTCACCCGTTTGGCAGAAGGAAAATGATACTAACTTAGCCTTTGATGGAGGGAGAGGGAGGCCGCTGCAGGATGTGTAGCTCTGAAGATCTGCTGGATGAGTTGGTTCAGGAGCGCAGAGACAAAGAGGCACTTTGGTATAGCTGCGTTACAAAAGTGTGCTGTAGTAAAAATACAAAGAGTCCAAGCTCATAGTTATAAAGAAAATGTTTGCGCTGTTGCATTAAAGTTACCTAAGAAGCCCAACTTTAAGTAAAATAGAATAACAAAACCCAACTTAAGTATTAGAAACGAATCATTAATATGTATGGAAAAGCCCGAGTAAAAATAATCAAGTAACAAACCCTCATAAAAGAACCCTTGTTTAGAGTTAAGCGTGAGTAAAACAATAGAAAAAACATAATTTTAAGCACATGTAAAGAAAAAAAGCCTGAGTTGCATTCCAGTGACTTTCTTTTAAGTTTTTGAGCCAAATTCAAATCAGCATCTAACCAATCATGACTGTGTCCATCCTGAGGGGTGTTCTTGAGCTACAATGTCCATGAGAGGTCAGAGGCCAAATACCTTTAGTACTTACTTTAAGATGATTTCTCAAACATATCAATACAATTGGTGAATAACTGATGATCAAAGATCTAAAATCTCACTAAACATGTGATTACCAAACATATTATGCTTATCTCATACGGTTCCTGAGATAATAATAAATCATGTAAACATGCATACAAATCTGGAATTTCACGATATATGAAAGTAAATTTCTAATATAACTAAGAACACAAGCATATAGATTTGATCGTAAGAAAAGTAAGGCTTAAGAGTTATATATGCTTAGGATAAAGTCTCTCTTTGTGTCTTTTATGGCTGTGACAGAGAGAAGGGGGTGTTTTTGTATCATGTGGGTGCTTCTCCACAAACGCTTTAGATTTGATGTGTTCTCCTTCCATGCTGGTCCTGATCAACCTGGTATCACAGATTGAGTCCAGATTTTGGTATTATCACTCCAGTGATGCTGGATTTCCTTCATATCGGGATTTAAAACTGTTCAATTCATTCCTGTGAAGAAAGTTCTGGCTGTTAGGGAGAGAGAAAGGTCAGGAGGTCACTGTGTAGAATGCCATCTCCTCTTCTCCAGAGGTGTGGTTCTCCTCACAATTGGCACTTTATGACTCTTATCAGGTTCTGGTGGAGAGGGAGACATCTTATTGTCTCCGAGAGGGCCGTGAGTAGTACTTATGATGTAAACATCCAATATGCAGATGTTCCATTTAGATGTGAGCTTTGAGAAGGGGTCTCTGGATTCTCCGTGTGTTACTTGGTAATGTTCTGGACCTTAGTCCATACAGAATAGAATTATAGAAGTAGAAATGTTACAGTTAGGGTTAAGTGCCCTTCAGTGGGGCTTGTCGGTTATGTTGGGTGGTTGAATAAGGCATGCATGCAGATTAGGCAGTGCTGACAGCCTCTCATAAAATGTAGAGTGGATGTGGGTATTAGAAACAATGACCCCTGCATCACAAGCCTACTTGCTTCATTGTTGACATCTATCCAGTAGTCCAGGATTGGGCTTAGCTTGTTGCTGCCAATACCATCACTTGAAAACCTTATTCATCTCCTCTGGGAAATTCAAGGTATCCAGTAGCTCACACATGATTAGCATCCAGAGACATCTACAGTTAGTTAGACCTAACATCTCTGTTTGTTTGGTTGTCAGGTTTTGGAGGAACCAAGAGAAGATAGAGGCTGTGGAAGAGGACACTTTCTCTACAATGGATGACAATGACAGAATTTGAACTTGTACACAAAACAAAGTTGAACTCTGTGTTTGCTAGTTGCATCAGAAGAACCCATCTTCATTTAAACTGGCAAATAAGTGAACGCTCATGTCAAAATTTCAAAATCAAAATCAAACTTTATTTGTATCGCACTTTTCATGCAAAGAATGCAGCCCAAAGTGCTTTCCAAAATAATAACATACAGAAATAAACATAAAAAGAGAACCTGCCCCCTCCCCCCTAACACACACATAGACCCATGACCCCACAAGTGGAACTTGGAATGATTAAAAGGCCGGTACCAGAGGACCTCAGAATCTGCGAGGGTTGATATGATAAAAGCAGGTCGGATAAATAAGATGGCCCAAGACCGTTTAAACACTTGAAAACTAATAAAAGCACCTTAAAATCAATCCTGAAACACACGGGGAGCCAATGCAGCAATTTTAAAGCTGGTGTAATGTGCTCCCGCCCTCTGGTCCTCGTCAGCACACATGCGGCTGAGTTCTGAAGTAATTGTAGATTATAAATAGTCTTTTTGGGAAGACCAGAGAGCAGGGCATTACAATAGTCTAAACGACATGAGATAAAAGCATGCATCAGCACCTCCGTGTTTGCCTGAGAGAGAAACGGGCGGACTCTGGCTATATTCTTAAGATGGTAAAAACCAATCTTTGTTACGTTTTTTAATATGAGGAATAAAACTAAGCTCAGAGTCAAAAATGACGCTCAAGTTCTTTACACATTGAGAGGGTTTAAATCTTGTAGTTTTGGTAAAAGTTTCTCTCTCTTGCCTTCAGGACCAATAACTTAAACCTCTGTTTTGTCCTGATTGAGCTTTAGGAAATTCTCTGCCATCCATGACTCAATATCTAAAATACAGTTTAAAAGGGTATCAGTAGGCCCTGTGTCATCAGGAGACACGGCAATGTACAGCTGTGTGTCATCAGCATAACTGTGGAAGCTGATGCCGTGTCTCCTGATGACGTCCCCAAGGGGAAGCATATCAAGATTAAAAAGTAGTGGGCCTAGAATTGAACCTTGTGGAACCCCACACTTAATTCCATGGGTTCTGGAGGAACATGTATCCATACTTACAAAGAAACGTCGGCCTGTGAGATAGGAATAAAATCTGTTAAAAACAGTACCAGAGAGGCCCACCAGGTTTCTAAGTCTATTTAATAAAATGTGGTGATCTACTGTATCAAAAGCAGCGCTTAGATCCAGTAGCACCAAGACTATGAGGTTTTTCGAATCTACATTACACCTGATCTCGTTTAAATCTTTAAAAGGGCTGTCTCGGTACTGTGGTTCATCCTAAAACCAGACTGATATTTATCTAAAATATTGTTTGTATTTAAAAAATAATTTAATTGGTTAAAAAACACTTTTTCTAAAATGTTACTTAAAAACGGTAAGTTGGATACAGGTCGGTAATTATTAAAAATGCTGGAGTCTAGATTGCTCTTCTTCAGAAGGGGCCCCACCACCGCCGTTTTAAAGGCAGTGGGGAAGACCCCTTTCTGAAGAGAGCAATTTACTATATTTAAAATCTGTTCCTCAAAGAATCCATAAAATGTCTTTAAAAGTGATGTGGGAATTGGATCTAAAAGGCAGGTTGTTGGGTTTACCTGGGAGAAAACTCGACCAAGTGTCCTTGCATCAACCAGGGCAAAACTCTCCAGTGTTTCCTCGGATAAAAATGACTGTCCAGGTGTATTAAAACTTACATTTTGAGTTAAAAGACTGGATCTGATGTCATCGATTTTCTTTCTGAAGTGCCCTATTGCCCTATGTGGAAAAAGTAATTGCCTTAGCCCCATCTACTAATTCTTTTTCACGGCACTGTATCAATAAGAAAACTAGTACACTGAGGAACTAAAACTACAGGAAATGTAATTTTGTATTTTTTCCCCCAAAAAGAATAGCTCCTATATTTTCATGGAGATATTAATGGCACAAATGTCTTTCACTTGAGCCATTAAACATGGGCCATTTTTCTGTCTGATTTTGCAAACCTCTATTTAATGCTCAAAACCTTCTCATGTGGACACCGTAGAGCCAAGACCCAGAAATAGACAGAGGTTAATAAAAAGCTGACATTGTTACATAGCTTGGCTGGATAGTTTCATAGTTTTTGACGTCTTCACATTGTAACTTGATCAAAGACAAATGGTTTGAAAAGTGCCAGGGAGCTGGGTGCTTAATTGAAGAATTTGAATGAATTTCACTGGGTGTCATGGTCGCCAACGATTCGAATGCATTTGAGGGTTAAAAATGTGAAAGGTGGAATGAAATTTTAATTCAGCTGAACTGAATCTGACCTCAAAATGATGTAGCTCTTTGTTTTTATTCTTGTCTCTGCCCTTCACCTCTCCTTCCCTCTTCCCTCCTCTTGTACTTCACTCCCCCACCACCCTCCATTTTCTCCTTCCATCACATCCTCCCGTTCCATTCCCTCTTTCTGTTTGACCTTGGAGTGACTTTGCAAACGGATCTCTTCAAATAAAGCAGTCTACCCATCACTACTGGAATAGCCCAGAGAGTAGAAACATTAGTGCTGTGGAGAATGCCCCACAGGGGAGTCCTAGCCGCAGTGTGGAGCTGCAGCAAGGCAGAGCAGTGAGCGACTCTATTGATCTGACAGGAGGACCAAATTACACCTCATGTGTACTCATGCACACAGGCATAGACAGAGAGCCACGTGTGTTCGTCATCTGCTGCACTTGGAAGAAAACATGTGGAACATCCTTCTCTTGTAAGCTGACCAGCACTCGATGTGTTTCTGTCACAGCTGTCCAAACTGTGAGCAAACACACACCTGCACACACACAGACATACTGCATACACACAGGGAGTGGAAACAGAAAGTGGGATTTGGTTACAGGAAAACCTTTTTATAAATAGGACCAGTCCAAGCTGATCAGATAGCAGCAGCAGTAATACAGTAAACTGGCAGGAATAAACTGTTCTTTTGGGTTGGTTTATTTGTTGAAGTGATCGCACAGGGTCAAACTAGAATCTTTAAAATTCCATTACAAGCATAATGTAAAGCAACAGTGTAGTTTTGCATTTGCAATTCTCTTATTTCTGTCCATTTAACTTGTTTAAAGAGTCAAATATTGTGCACGCACATAGGGACACTCATTGACATAAAGTACTAGCCCAGTGATGCTCATTAAAGTTGATAAGGAGCCTGCGTGGCATGGTGGTGGCAGCATCATGCTATGGGGTGCTTCTCAGCAGCAGGAACAACAAAACAGCTTACAACTGAGGAAAGGCTCAGTACACCCTAAAACAAAGAGGTTCATGATGAGAACCTGCTACAGAGTGCAGAGACCTAAGACTGGGATGATGGTTCAGATTTTAGCACCACCATGACTGGAAGCAAAGAGACATGCCATGAACACTTTTTAATCTGTTACCCTTGGAAGGTCATCAGGAGACACGGCATCAGTGTCCATAGTTATGCTGATGACACACAGCTGTACAGCGCCGTGTCTCCTGATGACCCGAGGCCAGTTTAACCGTATCTTAGACATCAAATCATGGATGGCAAAGAGCTTCTTACATCTCAACCGAAAGGATTTTTCCTGCCCTTTTCCTCATTCTGGAGGAGTACAGGTCCTGGATGGGGGGAAAGAGGGGCATCAATGATCTTCTCAGCAGTGCAGACTGTCTGTTGCAGTCACCTCATGTCCGATTTGGTCACAGAACCGAACCAGACAGTGATGAAGAAGCACACGACAGACTCAATGACTGCTGAGTAGAACTGGGTCAGCAGCTCCTGTGGCAGATTGAACTTCTCAGCTGGTGGAGGAAGTACAGTCTCTGTTGGGACTTCTTCACCACAGAGTCTATGTGGGTCTCCCACTTCACTTCCTGAGAGATGGATGTGCCCAGGAACCTTAAGACTCCACAGCAGCCACAGTGTTGGATGGTGAGGGGGGGAGTGCAGGGGTGCTCTTCCTGAAGTTCACTGTCATCTCCACTGTTCTGAGCGTGTTCAGCTCAAGGTTGAGACTACACCAGACAGCCAGCTGCTTGACCTCCTTTCTGTATGCAGACTCATCACCATCCTGGATGAGTCCAACAACAGTGGTGTCATCTGCAAACTTCAGGAGTTTCACACGGGGGTGTGAGGAGGTGCAGTCGTTGGTGTACAGGGAAAGGAGCAGAGGGGAGAGACCACATCCCTGGAAGCGCCAGTGCTGATTGTGTGGGTGATGGACGTGAAGCTGCCCAGCCTCATCCGCTGCCGTCTGTCTGTCAGGAAGCTGGTGATCCACTGATGGGTGGAGGCTAGCACCAACAGCTGGGTGAGTTTGGGCAGGAGGAGATCGAGGATGATCATGTTGAAGGCCAAGCTGAAGTCCACGAACAGAATCCTCACGTAGGTCCCTGGTCTGTCAAGATGTTGCATTGTGTAATGCAGTCCCATGTTGACTGCATCATCCACTGACCTGTTTGCTCTGTAGGCAAACTGCAGGGGGTCCAGCAGGGCTCGTGTAATGTCTTTCAGGTGGGTCAACAAGACTCATACAAGTGGAGTGGAAGCTGTAATTGCTCTGCCAAACTGGCATCTACAATGTGTCAGTGTTTATATAAATAACAGATTTCAGTTTTTGATTTTCAATAAATTAATAAATAAAAAATAACTTTGTCATTACTGGTTACTGAGTGTATGTTGATGGCAGTTCTCTGATGCAGTCTGGAACATAATAATGTGTACAGAGAGACCTGGATACTTTGTGAAGTGACTATATATATAGAAACAAATAATGCTTTCAAGCATACCTTTTTGTTTATGACACAGTAGAGTAAGAGTGGATTCAGTATTTCTGAAGTCCCAACAGCTGCAACATGTTCTCAGAGGAGTTTTCCCAGTTAAACCCAATAATTTTTGCATAGCTTGTGAAAAATAAGGGGGCAGGGGGCAAGGCTACATTTGCTATGTCAATGTCATACACACATACTGTATTTAATTCAGCCTTAGGTTAAATATCAGGGCCCAGAGCAGGTATGGGA
>OMNN01062218.1:0-49573 GCA_900302755.1 Chromis chromis | reverse complement strand
ACCGTCACTGTGGGCCCTTGAGCAAGGAACTTAACCCCTGACTGCTCCCTGGGCGCTGCACCGCGGCAGCCCACTGCTCCTAGTATGTATAGTTAAGGTTAACTTTGAATAGGATGGGTCAAATGCAGAGAAGGAATTTCCCCAAGGGGATCAATAAAGGTTAGATTATTATTATTATTTTGTGTTTATTGCAGTATGATTGATTTACTTCTCCAAACTTGTAACTGCTGTGCTGATCCATCACAGTTTATGTAATGTCTGCTATATTTTTAAAGTTGTATAATACACTGCATATACAAAGTACAGTCAGTCAAAACAATAGCACAAGTCTGACAACAACTGCAGACAAATTCATTGTGAGGGAGGCAGAATATCTTTTGGAATTTGTTACTTTAACATTGTCTCACCTCCCCCAATTCTATGTGCAGGCGTACTGGTGTGGAGGAGAAGCAGGAAAGAGCTGCATTTTCGGATAGACGAGCTGACACAGAGAGTGAGAGTCTGGCCGAGTATCCCTCAGGATGAAGAAAAGCAGGAGTGCACACGGGGTTACGCCAGGCGATGTAAGTGCCGATTTTTCCAACCATCCATCTGTTCAACCGTGACTCCATCCATGAATTCATTACGCTCCACCCATGATTCTCTTTCTATCTGAAATTCCACATCTCACCCGTAAAGTTTGCAGTTTTCACAGTTTGCACACTTTCTGTAAATTTTGTCTTGTTTGCCATCCCTCCGTTTCCTCCCGAATAAATATACAGTGAGCTCAAGTAGGAAAACACACTGACAGCGAGGTGCAGTATGTCGGCGGTGGTCAGTGACTCATAAACAGATGACTGTACTGTACACAACAGACCGCTATCCGGCAGGACACACTGCAGAGAGGGAGATGGTGTGTGTGTGTCTGTGTGTGTTTGTGTTTTCATGGTGAAGGACAGTGTGCTATGCATGTGCATGAGAGAGTTCGGAAGACAGAGATAGAGAGTTGAGGAGTGACTTAAGAAGAAGCAGGCAGAGTGGGAAGAGGATAAATGGTGTTAAAAGACAGTTCACACCAGGATCCACTTAGGACATACACTGAATGGAAACATGGATAAGAGGAGGAAGGACAGGGATCTGACAGAGAGGCCCATCTGTTTCCCCTCTATGCCACTGGTGTTTATGACTGGGAAGGCAGACCAGATCATTTACTTTGACATTGTCCAACAGGAGCTCAGAGGACAAGCCAAATCCAGGATGATGAATGTTTTCCTGCTGTCACTGGCCTCCATAACTTCCCCATATTAATATGCAACAATATCTATAAACTTGCTTAATGCAAAGCAGTTTAAGGGTGTTAATTTCATTTTTTTCTGACTGAAATTAGTAATGTAATGTAGTATAAGTGAATAATGCCTAATGAGTTGTCAGTAATCAGCAATTAATGGATGACATGAAGACCAGAACAGTTCAAAGAGTATTAACCTGCTTATACCATGTTCACATTAATGGTCAAAATTAAGACCATTCATTTATATTTTCAGCTTCAAGTCTTTTGTAGTCAGAATTTGAGGTTTTTCACAATCTGTAGCTTTGTTTACCAGGTAACACATAAAGATTTAACTAATACTTGGAACTATGTGTGAAACTGATTAATCGTTACTTGATTATTTGCTGTTAATTAATCAGTTAAAAATATTTGAGAAAGAATATGAAGGACATGCACGTCACAAAATGTATTCTAGCTTAGCTGATTGCACCACCAGGTAGAGCCTCTTGCCGTTTAACACTGTAGCGACATGAGGAGGCGGTCACTACCAATAGTTTAGTGTTTGCAAGCAGAGAGCATTGTGGGAGTTCAGCTAGTAAAGTGCCACCATGAGAAAGTCTCCTGTGATGCTTAATGTGAAGCGGCCAGGAGTCTCATCTTTTAGCTAAGCTGGAGTGAACTAAAACATATGTCATTGATGTGGGTTATGTCACATGGTCCTGTTCAAAGAAGTTTCATCAGGACGAGGAATGGTGTCTACTTAGTTTATTTTATGTTATTGGTTGATGGATTATTGATCGTTAGGGCTGCCAATAATTGGTTGGTCTTTTCAGCTCATAGAACCCAACAGCTAATGTTATGCCAGCAAGGTTCAAATCCAATGACTTTGCATACGATTGCTAAACACTGAATATAATTTGACAGTTTGTTTAACAAATCAATATCAAGATCTTCACAAACAAGTGAATTGTTATGTGTACTGTTGGCTGCAGTCTGAAGTAGTGAGATGAATATCAAATGTGATGTGAGTTGATCTCTTGTGTAATGCCAAGTATCAGTAAGTTCAGAGGGGTAGCGTACTTCTTGCAGCTTGTGTGTCACAGTCGCCATCCGGTGGTGTTCAGAGGACGAGGCACTAAAGGCCTACACTCGGTGTTACAAATGAGATATTCAGAATTAGTCTGGAACAGTTCATTTTGAACTTTAGAACTTTAATTTAGAACGGTGACAGATTCACTGGGACTGTTTAGTATGTGTCACAACTAATGGACGACCCCTTAACAGTATGTCATCGCCGTATATGTTTGAATAAGGAATGTAGGTTTTTGAATAACAATCTAATATAAAAAAAAAATTCTATAGTTATGTTTTCGTTGGCGTTTCCCATAAAGTGAATCTGTGTGCAGACTGAGAGGTCAAGCATGTTTAAGACAGCAGATGTTACAACTAGAAGGAAAAGCCACCTCTACCCCAGCAACCACCCATAGGCTCTGAGTGCAGCTTCCCAGTCGGTCGTAGGTTAGTTTTGTTACTCCCACATAGAAAGCTTGGATGCCAAACATTAATGCTGTATGTACTCAACATTTACATAATGATCTGTTCCATGTCAGGTGGAAGACTAAACTTTTCCCAACGGTTGGTAACATTTTTCAGTAAGCAGACAAGGTAAAAATAATATCAAATACACTTGAAGATGCAAATTTTAATTAAGGAGCAGTTCAAGTATGTGCATTTATTTTATATGTATTTGTTTAGTTCGCTCAGTTTCAATATGAAGGCATTTTTCTGTTTCACAAAAAAATAAATGGAGTACTGAACAGATGTCTGCTATGCTACACCATATCCCACCTTTCATTCAGATTCTACAGCACTTAAATAATTAAAGCAGATCTTTTTTCCCCTTTAGTCTGAAAAATTCAATAATTCAGTCACCACATAAACCCATGCTGTTAGAGATTCACTCCTAAAGCTGTCTCATTTATAATCACCTTCTTCAGAAAGGCTTTTTGGAAGTGTCCCAGAGAACACTAGAGTTGTTTAGGCTCTGCAGCCAAGAAAGCCCTTTCATCTTCATCGAGAAAACACCAACTCCACCTCTGTTTGACTCTGCAGCTACACTGTCTCCGTTTGAGACTCATTGTTTGATCTCTGTTCCTTTCCTTTTACGGCCATGTTCCGGCACATTTTATAGATCCAGTTTTCTAAAATAATCAACATCCTTATCCGACTCTTGGCTTGTATACAGACAGTCACTCAAAGTAAATTAGCTGTGTTTCCCCTTGTCCCTGCCATTTGGAACACAGACAAGAGATCAATAAAGAGCTGGAATTATATGTGCACATGTCAGACTCATTCAATAAACAACTGATAAATAATTTGGCAGCAATAACAGTATGGCATGTTGACTGTTTAGATCTCTGCTTATAACTTTTGTTTGACAAGAGTGTTTGTGTAAGTGGAAATGGACCCGTATCCGTCGCCTGAACAGAGTTATGTTTTGCCAGATTTAATTTTCACCCTTTTCCCTGAATGTGAAGAATGTGTCTCAGAAAGACAGCGACAATAAATCAGACAAATTACATTTCCTAGAAAGAGCAGGGGAGTCAGCAGAGCTATGTTCACTGACAATCAGAGGAAAGCAGACTCCAATCTCTGTCGGTGATTCCTCTCACCATCTCTTGTTCATTCTGTCAGTCAGAAAATGTTCCTTTCCTGGACTTATCTCTACAGTTTGCAGTTTACTGTCTTAGTTATGTATCGCAGGGTGCATCCCTGCCATTAGTCACTCTCAGTGGAAAGAGGAGATGGGATGACTCAATCTCTCTGTTTATTGTCTTCTCTCCCTTTATTCATTAGACAATCATCACCCAGTGACACTAGCCTGTCTACACTCATTCAGTCACTTACTATGTAGGTTTCACCAATCATCTTTTCCATTTGAACACTCAATTTGAACTCGGGTACATTTCTTAATGCAATAAAGAAGACATATAAATGGAAACAGATGACGATGTTGCCAGCGCTATTGGAGATATCACTTATAGTTCTTTGGACGTGACAGATGTGTTTTAAGTGATCTTTTCAACTGTTTTTTTTAAACAAAGCTTAATGCTACGGTTAACTTTTTAATTTTTGAAACTACTGTCCTTTTTTTAAGTGGATATTGAGCAGATTTTTAACTGAATCTTATAGGATGTAACATTTCCTTAGATAACAGCTTAGTACTTGGTTGCACTGAAACAATTAACAGTTAATTGAATAAACATGGACAGAAAATGATAACTGGTTTGAGACACACATGCTTTCTAAATTTCTCAAATGTAGGATATGCTTTTTTATCCTCTATGATAAGAAATTAAATACCTCTGGAATTGAAGACATCACTTTGGGTTTTTGCAAATAATGATATGCATATTTCATTATTTACTGTTTCTGTTTAATAATAATAATGCATTGGTTTTATATAGCGCTTTTCTAGACACTCAAAGACGCTTTACATTGCATTATTCATTCACTCCATACTCCATGGTGGTAAGCTACATATGTAGCCACAGATGCCCTGGGGTAGACTGACAGAAGCGAGGCTGCCAATCTACGCCATCGGCCCCTCTGACCACCACCAACCACTTACTCTCACACTGCATTTAATGAAACATTAGACTTGGTAGTAACGAAAACTATTCTTGTTAGCAGCTCTATTCCTGATAAAAAATATATATCGGCATTGGTGTACATGTTGGGTGATACATAACAAGAAACTGCAGCACAGAAATACTCAATGAGATTTGTGGTCATTTACAAAAATTGTCATTGCTGCATAGTTTGTCCCCAATAAAATAAGTAATTTTTCAACGGTAAAGTATTCCACTTGGTCTTAATTCTTACAATCATTTTTGTGTGTACCTACCTCCAAAATCCAACATTGTTTGGGTTAACCCACTCTAGTTAACTACATTTAGGGAAATGCTGTCGATCTAGAGAGAATTAGTGGTCGATCATGTGCAGGCTCAGTCTTGTTAAATAGTGTTGAGTTGTCAGCCCTGCTCACAGTAAGGTCAGCTTGTAGCTTTCTTCTTCTCACGCCCTCTCACTTGCTGTCAGCTTCTTTCTTTCTCACTCAATCTTCTCCGTCGACTCTCCTGCACCACACTCACGTTAAAGAGACCAATAATTTATTGCTTGCCACAGCCACATTCTAGGAATTCCTCAATCTCCCCTTATTTTTCACCTTCATCATCACCGCACCTCCGTATTTCCGTGGTTCATTTGAAACATTTCGCGGGGTTTCATTCTCTCTTGCATTCAGTGAACATAAAGTACGAGAGAAATGTATGCCGAATGAGCTCCGGCAGCCCACTTCTGTTTCCTCAGAGCCCTGGCTTGTTTACAGCTCATCATTTCAATGAAGGACTCTGTGCTTCTTACTGGAACCTTCACATTAAAAGCAAACACATTAAGCACACAATTTATATTCAGCACAGCTTCATAAAAATGTCAATAGGCAGGGTCAAGGGCCTGAAACAATTAATTAATTGTCTGAAATGAAGAGCATTAAAACAGAAATGTAGCCAATGCACTGTACAGCACTTTGTTAAACCAGGGATGCGTGCAGGGCCGGCAGATTGTTTACTTAGTGATGACACATTTGTACTTGTTTGAGTCATTAGCACAGTCATGTTTGTGCTAAACTCGTCTCTTTAATCGCCTTCTTTTTTTATCCAAAGCCTTCTATTATGCATTTATTAATTCTTGTTTGTTGTTTTAACTTTGATCATTTCATTCATAGAGATTTTTATTCCTATGTAATCTGCTGTCATACACTCAGCACACTGATCTGATCTGAACGTTCACCCATATTTTCTCCATGTTGATTCTGATCTTTAGGGAATATTATGGAGCCAGTTTCACATGTAAGGCAATAATTCATTTCTTCTTGTCTGGCAGGAGAATAAGGAGCCTCCTGTGGGACAATTCCCCACAGGCAGCACCCTCGGGGTTGAGGTGTGCAAAGTCCACAGGCGGTTTTCTGGCAACCTGCAGCTGCCTCCGTTGTCATGGCGACAGGCAGAAAAGGAGAGCTACAGGGCCAGGCCGCTCACACCAGACGAAGATCCGGTGACCCGAACCAGACCTACGAGCTTGCCCATCGTCTCTCTGCCTCGCATCGACATCACACATGCCGACCCTGACAGGTGAGGCTCTGAAAAGCAACCATCACAGTGACACAACACTCATGATGCAGTTTTTATACGCATCTTTATTCATAGGGGTTTTGTAAAGTAGCACTGCTGCCGTGGCTGCTGTGCATGTTGGTGCACATTTGAGTTTGATGTAGTTTGCAGCTTTTGTGCTCAGTTTTTCAGAACTATGTTTAGTTTTTATTTTGCTTTGGTAACAGTTTAGTATCGTGATGGAAGCAGCATTTTCGTAACAGCTTGTGTACTGGGAACAGTGGGAGGCTGGTGTCGTCTCCCATCTTGCTCTGACATTAGATTTGCAAATTAGTACCAAGGTTGGCATTTATATTTTCAGCCTTCAGTACCTTGTTTTCTTCTTTGTTTTCGTTGTTTCTCACAGTGTTAAATATAACCCGTGCCCTGGTGAAAGAACACAGAGTTTGCTCATTTCTAAGGTATCAGATGGTACAACATGGTTTGGCAGCCATTTACCTGATTACTGTTATTTTTGGTTATTCCCCTGAGGCACGATACAACAGACTACTGCTCCATGCAGGCATTAATGCAGGAAATATACAAAAAAGGGGGCATTTTTATGATGGTTACCACTTTACATTATTGAAAAGCAATTTGCCACATGTGTCCTCTTTTCTTTGATCCACCGTGACTCAGCCCACTAAACTACCCATAGTTAGGGCTTCTCTTCAGAGATGTATTGTCTGCTTTTATCTGTTGCTTTCATCTCTATAACACTACTGCTTTTTAAAAAAGCATAGGTTTCATTAGCTGGAATAAAGTTCAGGAGCTGAAAAACTTTTGCTCTGTTTATTGCATGACACCGTGGTTGCTCCATAACATTTTGTGTTATTTTCCAGTTGTTATTGAGCAACCAATCAGCGTGCAATGATGCTTCTGTCCATTTTGACTTGCATTATAAATGGTGCACTGGGGGACAGTATCTACCAATCAAATTATTCATAAGCTCAGTCATATGCCAGTGAATATTTTAGTGCAGTATCATGCATTTAATCTCTGGGAAGGAGCGATCTTTAGTGCTTCTTTTTATTACCTGATTATAATATAGTACATTTTTATTTTTTTTACCCTAAAAACCAGTGAGTGAGGACGTAATAGGTTTCTAAACAGTGTAATTTCAACAGTTTGTAGTTGTAGGTTGTAGTTTTTACATGCTGGGAAAGTGTTTTCACTGTCCTCTATTAGACTTACTATTTGTAAAGCAGACACAGTTATGGAAGCTAGTGGAGAAATCAAGGGGCTCAGGGTGAACCAGGCTGACTGCTGCAGTGCTGCTGGCCAGAAGTTCTCCCCACACAGCTCACCAAGACGCTTTCGCAAGCAGGTGACGGTCAAACGTCTTCATCGATACAGGCGCTTCACTGTAGCCAACACAGGGTAAGGGTTTGTTTGATGTGGTTTCATGTGTGCGTGTAAGAAAGAGAAAGAAACATGAGGGGGATCTGTTCTACCGTATATGGTGAGTCAGGGTTTATTCATACTAATACAGACACCTCTTTAGTAGTGCTTTATTTCAGGTTGTCAAAAATGTTCCTGCTCCAGGGGGAGTTGGAGCCCAGTGGAGATAATTATTAAAGGGAATCATTGACGTGGAAAAAGTCCCTGAAAACAACCCATGAAGAGTCTTTGGATATCAACAGAAAACAGTCCCCAAGCTTGTAATAATTCAAGTGGAGTCACATTTATTTATATAGCCCAAAATCACAGGTTTGCATCTTGGAGTTTTGCAATCCTCTCAGGAAGAGCAAAACAGGAGAGATCCTTCATCCAGGATAGACCAAAGTGATAGGCAGACACTATTATGCCGTATTTGGTGGGTAGAAAGGAACAGCACCTGTAGTTAAAGTACGACTTTTGTATGTGTTGTAATGTTCAGATGATGAAATTCACTCTTGGTACATTATTTCATCATAAATGTTTCTTTTGTTGAAACATCGAAAAGTACAAGCTGTGCAGAGCATCGTGCCAGGAGTTTGTCCTCTGGGATGCACATGAATAAAACAGTTGAACATCGCTACTTATGATTATTTATTTTCTGTTTCAGTTACTCTTTTATTCTCTGAATTTGGTGCATGTAGTTGGCTGCATTGTTTTTAAATATACAGCAGGATTCAAAAGCCTGAGACCACTAGTGAAGATACTTCTGCCTTGCATTTATTTTGAAATTTAAATGCATTTCATGCCGAATAATAATAGCAGCTTAATAATTTGAACAAACAGTTGACATGGTTCAAACTGTAAATGAAGTTCATAATATCTTATTATTTGTTTGCCACCCTTTAGCTATAATGACAGCAGCACTCGAGCTGCTTAGACTTCATAGATTTGTTAAAACCTGACAACACGTTATCTCAGCATGATCTGACAATGTTCCAAAGAGCTTCTTGTCATGTCAGGAATGTTTGGCTTTCTCAGTCTTCATGTGTCCCATAAATGATCAGTGGGACTGAGGTCCAACGACTGTGGAGTAAAGTATATGACAGTGAGCAGTTCTTGATCTTCTTTGGTCTTCAGCTGGTTCTTGCAAAGCTTTAATGTGTCTGAGATCAGTAATCTGCTGCAGAAGAACGGAGTGTTATTTCTCCTTGGTCAGGGTGGAGCTACTTCAGTGCATGTATCCAACTGCAGACTTGAATATTACCACCACCATGTTTCTCTGTGGGTTTTATTCACTGTGGTATCATTTTCTTTCCTGTTTGTCTCCTTACATACACCTTTCTGTTACTGCCACGAATCTCAAATTTTAAGAAATGAATACAACTTTTTCCATCATCTTCTGTGAAATGCTGGCATATCTAAGCCCATCTCAAGTGTTTGGCCTTGTTTCGCCTCCCGAGAAGTGGTTTAGAGACGCTTCTGGTCCTCTGAGACACTACTAGACAGCCGTCTTTTGACAGGACTTGTGCTGATTGAAGTCTTGTGTTCTTTATTCAGCAAATTCTGTATTTGATGAAATTGCTTTTCTGTTCCCCAGTGAACAAAGATTGATGCATTGATCTTCTGTTGGTGTGGTCACTTTTGGTCTGCCTGATCGATTTGGATACAAACAGTCCAGTTTCCACAATGTATTATAGAGTGCCATGAACTGCCCCTTTGAAAACCTGCAGTCTAGCCATGATTTGATGCTGACAAAGACCTGCTTTGCTTAGAATAGCTATTTGACCCCTGACACCCTCACTTATATCTTTTCCCATGTTTCCCACGATCACAATGCTACTTACTGAGTAAGGTTCTGCTGGAAACTTGTGGAACAGCCATATTTATAACAAGTGAACTGTGGCTGCAGATTAAGTTACTTGAACAAGTCTCTAATTAGTTGATCAAATCCACCTGAGTGTCATCTGAATGGGGGCCTTTATGGATGGGATCGTACCTAATATGGCCACTAATTTGCTTCAGTTTGATTTAGAAATAGTGTAGAATCTTAAAGTGTTGGTGGTGTTTCAGTAAACTAGAAGACACATCATGAGCAAAATAAACATTCAAAGCCACGGCTGAGCATTTCCATCTTAAAACTGCAGTTTGTCAATGACAGCTTTAAAAACACAGATTCAGAAAGTCAGGGTTTTATATGTAACAAACCTAAAGAACGAATCCTCTCAATTTGCTGGGTGCGACTTTCTGTAGCATTATTCTTCTTCTGAATCAGTTTCTGGTTTGAACATGTATGACTGATCTGCTTCAATATTAACTTGTAATTGTGTCACATAGAGTGGTTTGAACAGAGCTGTAAGTGAGCTGGTATGCTCGAGCTGTAGCAAGTGGCAGAGGGATGGGTGGGCACTAAAGAGGGAGGGACTTCTTGATCTACACATTCTAAAGGGGGCAATAATGTAAAGTTACATTAAAGGCATTTTATGGTAGAAAGGGATTATTTTCACAGGAAAAAACTTAAATATGTGTATTTTTTTACACAGAGTTTTGGGGGGTTAAATCAATGACTGGAGAAGGACATGTGTTTTTAGATGTTTCTAAATTTTCAAACTTTCTGATTTTTTATTTTTTTGCCTTCATTTGGAAACATATTTTGTTGTGGCCTCAGACTTTTTGACTAACTATGTTTAGCAAGGCTCGTGGTTACAAAGGCCTGTATCTTCCTTCCTGTTTCCATTCAGATAATAACAGTAGGATCTGGTTCTCTTCAGTCTTCCACATGTCGCAAACAGGCTTATGGGTCTATTCAGAGAGCTTTAGTGTTAAATCAACTCTGCTGCTGCTGCGGACATACAGTATATAAACACTGGCAAAGTGTCATGTTTACACATAATTGTGCTAATAATACCCTGTCTTTTGACAGAACTAGAACATGGATGTTATTTTAGGTTATGGTTTATCATAGATGGCCATTTAGTAAGGAAACCAGAAAAAGAAGAAAAGTTCTGTGAATCATAATTAGATTTCTTTGTTTGGTTTTGGTAATCATATTGGACTGTAATAAAGCTCCATTACATGTTGGAAATCTTGCTTCCCTTTCATTTAGCCTGCTAGTTTTTCCTCTAAACAGATCACCAATCTACAGGAGGTATGAACTGCAAACTGTACATTCCTGTGTTCCCAGTGCTATTTGAATTGTTAAGAGAGCAAAATAACCCCCTTTGGATGGGCTTGATCATTTACCAATAGCTAAAAAGACTTGGAAAGGAAAAAATATCACATTGTTGTATTGTGGTAAAGATGTGATGGGACCTGAAAGTCACAGTCGAGGTGACATGGGCTCTAAATAGTACTATGCAACCAGAGATTATTTTTTTCATCCTGTGAAATATGTACAGTGTCCATTGCATTGAATGCATATTAGTTATAATCTCTAAACTGAGAAAATGAATACAAATCTGGATTTTCACCTTTAATACCCCCATTCTACAGTAAAATCTCATCCATATGGTTTTACTGGACATCACAGGTTGCCAAGTGAAGGGCGGGTGGGATGATGAACACACCGACTAATCTGCAGTGTTTTAATATAGAGAGAAAAAGGACAGGCGGTCAGATAAACAGAGTGGCTGCCAGTCCATTCCCTGTGCTCCAGCCCAGATCTGCCTGTTAGCGTCTGCCAAGCCTACGTTATTCCAGCACGTGGCCTGTTACTGGACAGAAAGGGGGTCTGTCAGTGAGTGTATGAGTGAGCAGCATCAGTGTTTTTTGTTGCTCGATGAGGAGGGAGGAGGTGGAAGGTACAGAAGAATGTTACGGAGGTCCCCAAGGTGCAGAGCTGGGCACTTCGACTTCAGCGAGGAAGTGATCAGCGGAGCACACCTTACAGCTCCCAGGTGACTTTTTGATAGTCCTTTTTTTTCTTATTTTAAAATGCATTTGTTTGCAAACTTCTCAATATAGACTGTTAACATATTCAGAGTCTGTCTTTTTTTCTACACATCAATGTTTAAGAATAGTTACGTCATTGGCAGATTGTAGCTTGAAGTTACAACCTCACTGCATTGCCAAGAGAGATTTATTTGCATCCCTCATCCCCTGCATCAGCAGTTGCTGCTAGATTTACAGTTTATCTGGATGTACAGAAAGTGTGTGTTAATATACTGTGGTTTCCTGCCTGGGTCAGATTAAGAGATTAGATTTCCAATAGGTATAGTATGTTGTTAATGTTGTGTTAAGTTGGGATTTGAATGACGTAAAGCAGTCGACAGATGACGTTGATCGTTCTGCATGTGTGTAATCAGAGTTTGCACATTTTGCATTAATCTGAGCTTCTCTGGCAGAGGTGTGGGACTAAGTGTCTCAGTGGGTTATGTGCCCAGTTAATCCGACATGTCGCACAAATTACAGAGGCGGGTGAAATGTGGGGCAAATGGTGAAGTGGCATTTGTGTGGACATTTGTAATGCCAAGTGGAAATAAAGGAGATGTTAGTGTGATTTAATGTTCCTTATTTTGTCAGTTTATTCAGCCTGAAACCTGTCTGTAAATATCATTTCAGCTGCACTCCAAACTTAGTGAGTTACTTTTTTATTCATGGTTTGTGGCATCTGTTTTTTCCACTTGGGCATTGATACTTTGACCTTTAACCTCTTAGCTTCGGTCCATCTGACCTTATCATCTGGTTACACAATAGCTTGTCCTCTCCTCCTGAACCCACTCCATAGTGACAAATTATATCCGTCTGTACATCTGTGGTGGTTTGACTGTGGCATCGAACAAATGAAAAGATGTCTGCATTGTGTGCACAGATAACATGAACTTCTATGTATAAAATCAAGATGCTGTTGGGTTGCTTTTGCTCTGAGCATTTCTTCATTTCATGATATGTTCACTGCTAGGAGGGCTTCCACTGTTTTATGTGTACTATAATTTCATGTGTCTGTGTATGTTTGTTTTTTTTTCTTCTAAAAGCCCAGGGACAAGTATTGTGTTTCTTTGAAATTAATTTATCTTTATTAGATTTATTTGTCAGGCACCATTCATCTCAAACAATGAGGAGATGCTTGTTCCAGATTTAGCTATGAGCGACTGTATTTTTCATCTGCAGTTCCCTGATAGATAGATACCATCACAACAAAGCAAAATAGATACTAAATGCAAGTACACAAGTTTCCCACCTGGTATGGTTGAGTGAATCTGTCACGAAAAAGATAAAGTTAGTGAAATACAAAAAATATGCCTGACATCCAACAGAAAGGAGCTCATCACTCTCTGTGTGGCAGTTTCTTGCTGCTGAGTATGAATGTAGCTGTCATATGGACAGTGTTCTCGTAAGAAACAAACCAGACCCGCAGATCACAGTAAAACAACCCCTTCTCTTGCTGACCAGCAATACATGCTTATTTAATGGGAACAATAGTTTTGGTTTCAGTGCATGGATGAATGGGTTAGTAATCATTTTAGGGTTTACGCAACCATCTCTCTCCTGGGTAGGATTTATAAACATGTTGCGCAAGCCAGTACTTAGTGGCAGCTTATTGACAGTACTTTGTACACAATAATGATGATAAAAGTCAAATATAAATGATTAGATTGATCATACATGATAAAGGTAGTGCTTTAAAATTATTCGATCTCAGGACTTGTTTAGTTGTTTAGAATCATCCACAACCATTCACTGATTTCAAAAACCTTTTACCCCAGTCTCCTCTTGCTTTTTTTTCTTAACCTGACTGTCTTTTATCTTTTCCTTTTCGTAGCTTTGAAGTCGAGAATGGCCCATCATTGTGCTGCAGTCCTTCAGACCCGCAGGCGTCCCCTGGTTCAGGTCTGGTTCTACACCCCAACCTGGCAGGGCATGGTCAGCGCCGAGAGTCCTTCCTGTACCGCTCTGACAGCGACTATGAACTATCCCCGAAGTCCTTGTCTAGAAATTCTTCTATTGTTGGAGAATTGTGAGTTGTTTACGTCATCACATCAGATTCACTGATCAACTGGGTATTTGTTTGTGTGTAACCACCACTCTTTGCTTTCATCATATCTCATTCCAGGCATGGAGAGGACTTGATTGTGACTCCATTTGCTCAGGTAAGAGCAGATCAAAGGTCAATAAATCTACTCCAGAGAACATCAAAGTCAGGTTGTTAATGGCTAAATAAAAATCAATTTTTTTCCAAGGGCTTTTAGATGTAAAAAGTGCATGGATCCTCAAAGTAACTGAGTCACCATGTCCTGATTAACCTCTCTGCCCCCTGGTGGCATTAAATAGGCATAACAAGGTCTGCTTGGCAAAGGCAAGTTAATTTTACTCTCAGGGTCACCAACTTTAAGAGTCGCTTCAGATATGTTTAAAGACATATAAAAATACTGTTTCTATCCACAAATAATGTGCTTACATTGTTAAAGACTGTGTTGTGATGTTACAAAATAAAGGTGGGTAATAAAGGTGGGGTGTGCATGTTTTAAACTCAGATCTAAGGAGAGCGCAGTGAAACTTTCTTTCTTCTACAGATGAATATAAGAATAAGTCTAGTGTCAAAACCTGCACATATTTCACTATGTAAAGGGAAGAAACTAAAAGTAACCGTTATTACTGTGTGTGTATTCTTTCAACTCTCTTGTGAGATACAAATTGTAATCTTTAAACATTTTGGCCTTTCTGTTTTTTTCTTGCATATATTTCTCACAGTTCAACGTTTAGCCCTTGCAGCTTCATCTTCTTACCCTTGTTTTTCTCCTTCATTTTAGGTTCTGGCAAGCCTTCGAACTGTTAGGAACAACTTCACCACCTTGACAAATGTGCAGTGTGTATCTAATAAGTAAGTCAAATTACAGTTTTTTCCTTCTTGTTTTTTGAGCACATACTACAGAATGTTTTCAGCTATGCAATGAAAGTTTCTATTCTATGTCGTTTATGCTGATACAAATCCTTGGCAAAAATCCACAGCATGATAGTGGAAAATCTGCAAGTGGCTGTGAGCATTCTGAAATACAGTATGTTCAGTATGTTAGTATGCCAACCTGCGTCACTTGGGGGCGCCAGTGCATCAAAAACATTTGCACTCTCAAGATCTCATGAAGAAAACTCTCGCATTAAACAATGTATAAATTCAAACATCCAAACAGTCTTTTACTGGTGAGAAGCAGCACTGAAATTCTAAACTGGACACAGTGACCTTTCATTTTATTTAAAGGCAGTAATACTCATCTTATCAGATTGCATGATCAGTGAATTGGGTCAGTTGGTGCAGTTGCATCAAGTTTGCCAGAGGTAGACTCTGAGTCAATGCGACCTCAGAGAGAAGGGTCACTGTAAGCCTGAGACCAATTCAGAGAATCGAGGGAGCATCTGTTTTGTGTTTGTGCTCTGGCAACGAAGACTGTTGCTGAAACCAAATCACACTGGAAAAAACATAATGCAAGCATTTGTTACACATCTGGACTCCTGATTTTAATACTTTCTGACTTGTTTCTCTGTTACAGGAGGTCTCCTGCTGCAAATCAGCCCTGCGCCACCAAAGTCTGTCTGTCAGGTGGGTAAGCTTATAAACCTTCCAGTGTATGAGAAAAGGAAGTTCAATACCGCCCTCATCAAAATGAAATATGCATGCATACAGTTGTTAGTAATTCTGCATTGTTTATATTGTAGTAGTTGTGCAAGTCAAAAGTCAAGTTAAGCTGCTGCTGGAGAACAATGTTCTGCTAAAGATTTGACAGATACCAAAAAAAACAGATATGATCCAAAAGTAAATATTGTTCTCCAGCTGTCTTAATCCTCATGCACGTACTTAAATTCTTGCAGGTGGCTAGAATCTCCACAGTTGTCAACAGCATTTATAATGTGAAGGAAGTTTTACATAAATAAATAGATAACAATGGCATACAGTGAATTACGTATTTCATACCTGCACAGCCTTTGCAAACACCCCTTTACAGTTATTTAGTTGTTTCCTGCATGCAAATGCTTATTACTGTGGAAATGCTTTAGGAAGAACATATTCCTCATGTAAATTCCCGTATAAACACTGTAATAGACATTTACACTGTCAGCACAGACTCTGCTATCTGGAAGCCCTTTCACATAGCTGGAATCTTTTGATAGAATGAAGGAGGACTTGATAACAACTCAAAAAGTCCCATATGATGACGTTACAAATGGACAGAAACAAAGGAGGAGGGTGAGAACATTGCAAAATATTTATTACTTAAGATGCAAATCAGGTGGATTTGAAGGAGTGGAAGGACAAGTGAAAGAAGGGGGTGGTGATATTGGTTCCTGCTACACTGGTTCTTCAAGCGATTGACGTCAGCATGGGTGCTCTCCGCTTCCTATCAGCACAGATGGGCTGTGAGGAGTGTCCCACAGCAGGAAAAAATACAAGACAACTGTGAGTCTCTTATTGTCCTTCCTCCTCCACACTTCTCACAAACCTTGACCTTTTTCAAGTAGCTTTTGACGAGTGCAACCTTCTCATTGGCCTCCATCGTGACGCATCTGGAAGATAGAATCACAAAAACAAATTTGATTAACTCTGAACACTTTTCTACTGAATTTCACTCCAGTCCCACTGTGTATTACCCCCGTCATCGCTTTCCCCAAGGATACAATGCACATAGTAGTACACCTGCCACTAAATAATCGTGATTGTTGAGTTTGTTCAGGAGGAGATTGCAACAATTAACAATATCACAATGAAAGATGCCCTCATATCCTCCCTTGTGTTGCTCTCTGTCTCATTCTCGTCAACTCTTTGACCGGAAAAGGGGAACAGATTTTTCCTGTTTTGCGTCTCTGTTTTCAATGAGGCAATATCTCCTGTAGTGGAAAAGATAGAGTACCTGTGTCTTTCTGTGTATGAGCTCTGCATGGATGGAGTAGGCACTTTAAAACTTTGAATACCTCTATAAAGGGATTTGACGGGCACAGTGAAATGGAGTGAAACACAATTAAAATCAAGAGAGAAGATGGTGTGGTTAGGCACAGAGAGCAGCTTCAGGGGAAAATGAGAGAGCTGGCAGATTGCTGTTTGGCGTGAGATACCAAAGAAAGGAAACAGCAAAGGTCAGAGAGAGACGTCATAGTTGTCGACCCTTTTAATCAGAGGCAGTATGGGAGAGGCAGAAAGAGGTCAGATTTAATGAAATAAACACCAATGCGCAGGATTTGACCACAGTCAGTGGGTGAAAGTGCACAAGTAGCAGAAAAGAAAAAAAAACGGGGTATACAAAAAACCTGCTCAGCTGCAAATGCGTCACTGCTGGCTGTTTACACTATTAAACATCTTACTCCAGTAACGTGAGGGGATTGTAGTTTCCCTCATATGAGTTTGCAGTTTATGCTTCATAAACCAATCTGGCCCCATCACACGCAGTCCCGTGAGCCTGGCAGCCAACAAAGGGCTCACTCTTCCCTCACTGATTCAGATTATAGGCTTTGCTCTATATTACGCCAGATAAATGGTGCTTTTGAGGAAAAAGCTTGATTATGACGTCTTTGACCGTCAAGGACTGGTGATTAATCTGTAATGGTTATCAGTAGCATTAGCTGAATATTGTCACAGATGGTCGGGACTCCAGGGTATATGGTTAGCTATTTGTCCAAGTCGGGGATGTGAAACCTCATACTGTTCTGAGACCAAATGTTCCCTTTGACTGGCCTTCAAAAATTAATGTTTACACAATGCCCTCAGAAATGAATGTTTAAGGCAGCGCTGGCCAAAGTGAGGCCTGTGGGTCAAAGAAGGACATTTAACTGTAGATTTGACCCACCATGTGAGAAAATGCATATGTTTTCCTACTTACTGTTTTTGCAGACATTCAACATTTTTGCTTTACCTGTAGTGTGTGTTTGTTTTTTAAAATCAACATTAGTAGACTAGTAATAGGAACACACACATAAACTAATGAGGCTTTGTGTAAATGAACTATGATAAATGTCACACAGTTTGAGTAAATACAGTTTACATTTCCCATATAGTTCATGTTAAAGTGAGTAAAGGAATACATTTCTATTTAAAGGAATAGTTCAACATGGAAAAAGAAAAAGGAAAAATAATTTTCATATCTGTAATCTAAATATAACACTACAACAAGCAGTGAGTTGAGGTGAGTTTAGTTAAGCATAAATACTAGAAACAAGGGAAACAGATAGCCTCTCTATTCACAAAGCTTGCAGCTCACTTATTAACATGCAAAATTACAAATTAGCCAAGATGCGTGCTCCAGTGTCCTTCTGACACACATGAAATTGAAAAAAAGGTGCAACTAGACCACACATGAAATCATTCAGAGGTTTAGAATCAGACAGCTTTCCTTATACAGACATGACCATCAAAAAATGTAAATCACACTGGACCAGTTTTCTTTTGGTCTGTCAGATCTTTGTCCTTACTTCTGGCAAAATGTTTGATTTTCCATGCTTTTGTTATTAGTCTTGTTTTTATGCTTCTGTTGTTGTTTGTGTATGCATTAAACCAGCATGTTGCTTTATAGGTTCTGGTAGGTGTATTTAGTTGTCTTTTGAGAGCCAGGCTAGCTGTTTCTAGTCGTTATGCTAAACTAAGATTATTGATTTCCGACCACAGACTTATATTTAATAGGCACTGATGCTTATTAAGAAATGCATCCCTCAAAATGTTGAACTATTCCTTTAAACTGTTTCTAAATCTATTGTAGGTCAGAGTTAAGCTGTTTTTAAGCAAATTGCTCAAGGAAAATTACTGTAGCTGGATACATCATTTTGCATTTTCAGTATACTATTGCATTTGTGTTGCAACCTTTTTTCCATGTCTTACCCATTCATCAAGTTTCACTTCAGGCCTTCCAGAGGGAAAAAGGGTTCAGCTCCATTGTGTAAGGCTTCCTTGACAGAGCAACTGGGACCAGCGTTTATGTCATCTTAAAAATGCTACGCACTAAATACGTTTGATGTGGTTCTGTTTTATCTCCTCATATTTGTCGTCGCTGTTGCTGACAATAAAACTGTCACTGTAGGATGCATATGTCAGCTGCTCAGTGAGCCAGTTTCCAAGAATCTGATGCATTTTGAACTGTGAAAAATTAACTGATGCATCACACAGCTACATTCAGACATAGACATTCTTTGCCTCGACACTAAGCAGACACGTGACTTTGTGCGTAAACTGCCGAGGGCATGAGGCCCCACACAATAAGCATTGCTCATTTATCTTTTGTCTCTTTTTGTAAACATTTCCTGAAAGGGAAGAAATGAAAGACGTATGTGAAACTGGCTATTCTGACAGACTAAAAAAGACAAACGGCTTGTGTTTTTTTCCCTGTAATCTTTACTTTAATCGGCAAATATCAAGGAGTGATTACTTTTAAATCAGAAAGGAAAGACGAGAGTAAAATGTAGGTGTAATATTTCAGGTTAAAACATTGCAAACCAAATCTGCCTGAGCCACCTGTGTTGCAGGTTTGTTGTAAGTTAAATTACAGTGTAATTAAGAAATTACTGACACTTGGATAACTTTGGCAACATTTTCTAGTTTTACTGACACCTAAATACTTGGTTATCCACTGTAAGGTGACAGTATGAGGAGGTTTATGCCCTCATATTTAAAATAATGAATAAACAGACGGGTGCATAGACACGCAGACAGTTAGGTGACCCACAAACTGATAGCCAGAACAAATTTGACCTCTCTTTTTTTGTCTGGCCGGTCTGCAGCTCGTTACTCTGTTCCAAAGCAGGAATCCATTTCAGGTTTTCCAGGCTCACAGCCAGAGGAGAGGATCCGGCGGGCTGGAAGCGTGCAGCCTGGTTAAGTATTTGAATTATGTCATTGACGTCAGCACAGTCATAAACCTCACTGCGGCCCATCCCTCAAGCTAGCCCGTGCCAACACAGCTCCATGGTGCATTGTGAAGGAGCTGTCAAACAGGCCCTGATGAGGTGTTTGTGTGTGTCTGTGTTTGAAGCCTTTTGTTTTTATAAGAGATGAGGATATGCAGCAGTTGTAAACTATGAAGAGACATAATCAGATATGAAGGCTGTTTGTGAAAGAAGACAAAGACAGGTAGTGTGGTTTCGGGGTTGGACCTACTGTAAATGTCCACCGCACCTCAGAGTCCACAACAATTGCCTTAAAAGTGGCAACACATTTAAGATTCTGTCTCATACAGGTGGCATCAAAATAACACACTTTGCATAACTGTAGCTCAAGGTAAATGAGAAACAAACATCTGTTTTTGTGACATTTTTGTCCATAATTTGGTAACGGTTTTCATGATTAGATGAGATTTATGCACACAGAAACACTCGAATACTAGCAATTAATCACTACCTAACAGTTGTAAAAAATTAGGGCAGTAAAATACTATGTAATTAGGTCAAAATGTATAAATAATAAATGGACTCCCAAGACATACAGCACAATACTAGATTTAATTTCACTCATATGTCCCTGATTGTCTGAAGAAATAAATACGGAAAGCACTCAAGGTTGATATTTAATCCTCTTAAAGAAAATAAAACTATAAAAGTTTAGATTTTTCACCTGCATCTGTACTGTTGTATGTATACCTATAAATTATTCATGTAGAAGCAGTTGTTAAATCAGATTACATTTAAAAATGTACTGTATGTAAAAGAAACCTATGAATAAGATATTTAAATCAGAAAACATTACATTTCTGAATTTAAAGCAGTATGCACAATACAAACAAAGTGCAAAGTTTGTTGAAAGAGCAACTATTTGCAGTAGGCAAGTCAGTGAAATTTAAGATGTTCACTCAAATTTTTTCCCCACCCTGCATGCACTGATAGAACTGTTCACGTAGCACATAGATAACTAATTTGTGTTGCTGGCTAATCAGACAAACATTTGATAAACGTAAGACGTTTCTTGTTTTTTTTCCTCCTGTCTATGTCTGTGAAATTCCCTTTTTTCCCTCTCTCCACTTGTGAATAAATTGACGTACATTGGTGGTGATACAAAGGTGAATCATTGCCCCGTCACCCCACCCCTACCGTCTCAGCCCCACGTGTAGCGCAAAGTCAAACACTAACAACAGTGAGTACGTGCATGTATCAATGTCAAAGTGTGCGCTTTCTCCTTCATCATGTGGTGAGGTCAAGATGAGGAATGTGTTTGTTTGCGTATGTGCGGATAGCTCACAGGTGTTTACATTTTAGCTGGTGGCAGTGACTCAAGTCTTTTTCATTGACCCTGAGTTGTTACTGGCCCCATTATTCCCTGACAAGTCATATTAGTATGAATAAGCACAACTTAAGCCACATTAGTCAGTGTCTTAAAGTCAACCTCACAATAAAACCTGAAATACTACATAAAGACCTCAACTTTACGTGAAACCTGTAAAGCTGCTTACACATTAAAACCCATTCTGGAAAGTTACAAATTACTCAAGACTAAAGTACAGTTCTGGTGTTTTACTTAAGTTTTTCCATTTTATGCTACATAATGCCTCTAAATCACTACATTTCAGAGGGAAACGAACGGCTCTATATAGTAGTATGCTAATTGTTACTTTAAGATGATAAAATATGATTAATTCTTATACACTAAGCTAAGCAATAGTTCATAAAGTAGCTAAATTGACCAATTCTGTTTACCAGCTTTACAATTCAAATGCTGCTTACATGTTAATGCAACAGTAATGCTAACCCAGTATGAATAAAATAGTCTGTATGCTTGCTCTAACTTGTAATACTGAAGCATTTGTTTTTATATACATCTGTACTTCAAATGCAGAATTTTTCTTTTTTTTTTTCCATCGTCTTTTACTACTTTTACTTGCATAAAAGATCTGAATACTTCATCCATCCCTTACTCTAATTGGTACATTCTCTTTACCAGCTTTACAATTTAAATGCTGTTTACATGTTAATACAGCAGGAATGCTAACCCAGTATGAAAAAACACTCTCTATGCTGTACACTCTAACTTGTAATAATTAAGTAATTTTTTATATACATCTGTAAATCAAATGCAGAATTATTCTTGTTTTGTTTTTTTCGCCTTATTACTACTTTTGCTTGAGTAAAGGATCTGAATCCTTCATCTCATTCCTAGCTGTAGTTGGTACAAGAGATGCGACAGTGCAGTTCTGCAAACCGAGTTTCAGCCAGACAGCGAGGGAAACAGGTTTTGAGGGTAGGTAGAGAACACAGAGAGAGGCAGTGTGAGGTGGATGTAAGCGGAAGGTGTCTCGGCGGGAATGGAGGTTTGGGCCCAGCCCTGGTCGTTAGTGCAGTTGATGGCTCTTACAGAAGCTGGTTTGTGGCCCTACAGGGGAGAGAGATAGAGGGAAAAGGGGGAGAGAGGGGAGGCAGACGGGGTCTGTCTGCACACTGAGGTCTGTTGTCCTTTTTGCAGCCTCCAGCATATGGCCAAAGCATTAGAACTCACCAAAAAAAAGAGACTTCTGCTGAGAAAACAGGCTGGAAAAGTACCTCACACTCTGTCTGGCAGCAGGTTTTTCAGACTCAAAGTGCGTCACGCCACCTTTGACTGGTGACATTGTGAAATGTCAGCCCATTTAGCACTGTATTTATGATCAACGAAAGGTGATGATGGGTTCAGCACTCCATCTACTCGTACTGCGTGCGCATGCAGAACTTTGTTTTATTTAGATCTTTAACCTACAAATATGTTTGACTCAAGTTGGAGAATCGTGGCTCCAGATTTTCTACAATTTTTTATCAGTTTTAGGAAACACAATAGATGATTGTTTGAAGTTTTGTTTCAGTGACCTTGCTGGAGCCAAGTGGTTTGAAGCCAGAAACCAAAACCAGAGAGCTTTTGTTCTGCCGTCTACATTTACCATTTTACTACTATGAAATTCTGGACTGTGTCTACGATTCGGCCGCCAGCTGCAAAGTGACCTGAATTTCGATCATACGGGAGATGTGGATGATCCAAGCCTTTGATGTTTCCCGACTGCCCAGTTAAAATGTCTAATGTCTCTATATACACTCATCGGAGGGAACGGGGGCAGGATGTGGTCATACCTTCTTGGCAACGCCCAAGACAGCCGCACGTTGGTGTATACCCAGTTTCAACAGCTCACCCCCTTGTGCATTAGCCGCTTTGATGTTATACTTTCTGCTCTGTGTCAGTGACTTTTGCACGGCGCGAGTGCCAGTGGATCCTGCTAATACTTTGGACCACAAAACCTGGCATACAGTTATATACTGCAGCCAAGGCTTCTAGCTATTGCTAGCAGTCTTGCTCTGTAATGTGAGGAGCCAGTGGCATGATTTCTAAGAACTGCGGGTGAAGTAAAACAGCTCAAACTTCACTTTCCTTTGTGATCAGAAGAATCATTGTCATGATGTTGTTCTGATACCTTTCAGTCGTAGGAGGTTTCCTTAACTGCGCAACGTCGTCTGAGGTTTCATTGAAGTTCTTTGTTTAACACCGGTGGTTCACAATCTGTACGCCATCACTGTGCTTTGAAGTGCTTTGATCCACTATATTGACGTAAATTGGGGAGCAGCACGCTTGCTGTCCTGTTGTGCTAAGCATATGGGGTAAATTTCTTCCATGTGTGAAGCCCTATGAAGTAGAGATCAGTCTTTTCCATAGAAAAAAGAAGGTGGAGAGATCCAGATGTGTTCAGCGTTCACTCCCTCCAGACAGAAAATTGTTGAATCACCATTCTGCTTGGTATATCGGAGTATGATGCATTTTCATTTTTCCCCCTGTTTTATCATCCCTGTGCATTTCTTATAAACCACCTTTTTTCTTCTAAAAACTGTGCCTACCACATGTGAGTCATAGCTGCGAACTCCGAAGCTGCTTCATCGAATGACAGATTTGATTGTCCTCAGCAGTCATTCCAGCATTCAGTAATTCCGCTCCATGTTTTGTGTGAGTTCAGGGCCAAAGAGGAAGTGCTTTGGTTTCTTTGGCACACAGTAAGGCCCTGGCCTGGCCTCCCCCCCAATTCGGGGAGTCAAAATTTGCCTCTCGTGTTGCTTGTGCAAACACAAAGTTTGGTGTTTGATATAATTTTTTTCCTCCCTCAGAGAGGTTCAGAGAGGAGAGAGCCAGTTTGTGAAGCATGGTGGTGTGGTGTGAGCTGCTGCAGTTCAGCAGGGTACAGCCTTGAAGTGGTCTGCATGTTTCAGAGAGGAAGTCATTGGGAGTGGAGGGAGCTGGAGCATTTGTGTCTGCAGCAGTGACAAAGTAGCCTTTCTCTTCTGGTCCACATAGCACTAATAAATTTAATATCACAGAAATGCATTTTTTTTGGGGGGGGGGAGAGAACACAATGAAGGGAGTGTTAAAAAGCAAAACCAGATGTGTCTTTTTCACCAAAGCAGTGGGATTATGTGCTGTACCTGAATGTGCACACCATTTGTATGTGTTTAAATGGGAGGGGGAGGGGGCGGAGGTCACCGACACATCAACAGCAGGAGGCAGCAGACTGCCTAGCTTGCACGCCACTCGTCCAATAGAGTGGTACTGAGAGGTGGATAAGTTAATGAGAGAGAGGCTGAGAGGGGGTGGGGGAAGCAGACAGAGTGGGAGGGGGTTTGCAGAGCGCACAAGAGCAAAGGAAAGAAGGGGTACGCAGAGAAAGAGAGAGAGTCGGCAAACAGTTACTCTAACCTCCGTTTGTCTGAGAATACAACTTCCTTGAACTTTCTGAGGTGGTGGAGCGTAACAAGATGAAGGAGCTCTGTGTGCACACCTCCCCCTCTTCCTCTGCGTCTTCCGGATGCCCTGCCTGCCAGTCCCCCATACGATCAAGCCACTCTGGGACCCTTGGAGCGCCACGCATGGTGTCAGGGGGCTCAGCTATGGATATGGATCCTCTTGGTCCTGATTACGTGTCCATGTGTCTGTTGGCAGATGAGTCCTACCAGAAGCTGGCTATGGAGACCATGGAGGAGCTGGACTGGTGTCTGGACCAGTTGGAGACCATCCAGACCTACCGCTCTGTCAGCGACATGGCCTCCAACAAGGTAAGACAACTGGGACTATGTATTATATGTGAATGTGACAATAGTGCATTGAAGTTTTTGCATCTATATGTCTGAACAGTCTATATGTTTTAACAGTTAGCCTAAAGGGAATCGCGTAAAAGGGGATCACAGTTAAAAAAGCATATTTCTCATGCGTCAAGTTTTCAAAAGATAAGAACTGCAACACTGTTTGAGCTCGAGTGCTTCTCAAGTGTGCCCTAGCAGGTTTTGAAAACTTAAATAAGTCCAAGAGGTTAAATGATTTTATAAACTCACAAAAGAAGCATCAATCTCTAAATTTAAAGTTTAAATAAAGTAGTGCTGTGCTCCATATTGCACAGTGAGCTGTGGTATGTTTAATTGATTCAATGTCTTTTCTACCCACTGAAGTAACGATCACTGTAAGACCTCCCACAAACACAGCACACAGACACCGTAGCGTCATGTCTGCCAAACCAAAATTAACGATAGTTAAACAGTTTCGACCGTAGATCTGATAGCGTTTCAATATTACAGTAAGATTATTATCACAGTAGACATTATGTAATGTGACTGTCCAGAGACATGATACTGAGACTGAATTTGCAATGATCATTTGGCAGGCCTGTACACATCTGTATAATTGCTCTTTGTTGCAGTGTGGTTGTCTATTTGCACAGTGTATGCAAATTGTAAATTGTATGTTGCCACATTGACGCACTTGCAAAGCAACAGCCTTTCTGTGGTAGTGTATGAGCTGTCATCATTTTATGGATCTGTTGCAAAGAAAAAGTATGAAGTGTTTGTTTTGCATACATGACTACTGAGTTCCTCTTACCTTTGAATAGCGTAATTGCATATGTGGGAAGGATTGTGCTGCTTCAACTTCCTTACCTTATTCAAACTATCCAGGACACACGGCATGTTATAAAACCGAGTTTGCCTGTAGAAGGACTTACAGTGTGATTTAAGCTGCACACGTTTGTCATTTGCTTTAGTGTGGTGTGGATATTGGCTCTGTTGTAATGTTTAGCCCAGTAGGACACTGGTCAAGTGATGTCATCATACAAGGTCACATTTCTCTAACAGACATTGGTTTGTCCAGAGTTTAGTTTTAAGATTTACAGAGAGAATTAGGACTTGTTGGAGGAAAGTTGTATTAAATGGTGTACTCCACTTCATATCAGGGTGAAACAATGAGTATTGACAGTACATTTTACTGGGTCCTTACTGCTCTCTCTGTTGTCAAGGCAAGCTAATTGAAATTCCAGGTGTGTAAGAGGCAAGATATACTATATACAAGATTTCTACTGTATATTCCATTATTAATTTCACAAACCGGCATGCCAGGAAACTAGATATGCCAACACAATTATTAGAAAGCTATATGCCATGAATATTCTTGGTACGTCCTCTTGAGGAGTGGATAAATGTAAGCTCTCAGGATCTCTTTCACTAGCAGATTAACTGCATCAGCTGCAATAAAGAAGTAGAGCATACTTCAGTTTACTCCATGATAACCCCTGGTACAGTATGTTGTGTTCTATGCAGGGCCTTTACAAGGTAAAGTACTTTCCAAAGGCACTGAAATCTATTTGTATTATTTATAGACTGAGCACCCCTACTAGCGGCTCTGCGAGGCTGTACAGAGGTGCATAGCTGTGTTTTGAGCTAAATGCTAGTCAGCACACTGACAGTGCTGATGTTTTAGACAATAAATGTTTACCTCTTAGCATGTTAGCATGCTAACACATTCTAATGTTAAGTCAGGGATCACCAAAGTCACTTGGAAATTGTGAATTTCTGCACAAAATTAATTATTGGTGCTAGCATGATTATAAAGATAAAGAATCCATTCTCATTAATTGGCATGACATATTGGATTAAGTCAACATTGGTATTTACATTTTTTTATAATGTCAGCCTTCCAATTTGGTTTCACGGTGTCTAAATAAACACATTGTGGTTCTTAAAGACTACACAAAGCAACTATTTAGAACTAATTACTTCCCTTTGCTTTGATGTACACGAGCATATCTTTGTGCGTATTTCTTTGGTACAGAGCTCAGCCAAATTGCAGCACATTATTACTCAACCTCCTCGCAGACAGTGGAGACAGTACGGCGACATCAGATTATAAACACCCAGGGTGGTGTTGTCCATATCCGTCTGTATTCTAGACTGTGGTCTGAGGGAGGGTTGGGATGGGGAGGGGTGTTGTCAGACCATGATGGGTGACTGTGACCGTGACACTAGCTTCCTGTCTCTTTATTTCCTGCGCCCCCCCCACTGCCTCCTCGACTCTGCTCCCTGGTTACCAGACGACAATAGCAGTGCATTGACCAGGCGGCCAGGTTGAGTCTTTACAGGCAACTACGTCACTGGGACTGGCAAGACAATGAGCCCAAAGCCCCTCAGGCCTGCAGCAGCACAGCCAGATTCTTATCAGTATGACCCAGTGCCATTGTTGACTAATACTGTTTGCAAAATTGTCAGGGTTCAACAGTTTATGATGTTACTGTTTAGTTTCATCAACGTACTTGATTGTTGTGCAATTGTACAGGGATGGAAAGAAGCAGTTTATTGGTACGTCATGTTTTTTTTGTTTTTTTGTTGCAAAATTGGTGTCAAATACAGTTATATTATTGCACCAAGAGTTGGGACAAAGAATCGTTTCTTAGAGGATGTAATTGAACCCACAATCAAACCCAGGGTGTCTCCACTTTCAGTGTCCAAGGGCACAGGTGTATCCGGGGCTACAGGACCACACACCCTGCTGACCGCCAGCCTGGTCGGTGTGACCTCAAAGTGGGGAGCTGCTTCCCTGGCCCTCACTATCATTAGCCTCGCCACACTTCCATGCTGATGCTGGTGACGGCCTTGGACAAACACTGCCATCTGAATCCAGTTAGATGAGTTTAGCGCTTTGCGGGCTAGCTTGCGAGCGAGCCCCCGAGCAGAACACAAGCGAGTAGGAAACTTTAACTCACGTGTGGTCACTTCAACTTTGAAGCGCCGCCGTCTTCAGAGGGGAAAGAATGACAAAATTATTGAAACAGATGTAGCGGTGGGTCTGTAGCTGTAGCAGGGGTAATGGACATTAAATTATAGTGCTGTGATTCCATTTGACTGAAAGGGTGGTGAGGAGATCAGACAAGCTGCAGTGGTGATTATGGTGCCTAATCGTAATTAAAAAGTCGTGCCTCTGTAATCTTCTGTTCATTCATCATGGAAAATAAGACAGAATGAGGAATAAAGATATGAAACATGTTTTCATTGTAATACTATTCTTACCTACTTCTGATCAACACCTTCCAGTAAATGTGTCTTTCTAAAGTTACTAAACCATGAAAACTTGCTGTGCATCATTCACTGTGTGTTGACACTGTAAACAGCCACATGTGGGACAGAGGCAGCATTGGTTCACTCTGTGCTTTGTCAGATTGCCCGGCTGTGGCATTGCATCATTATGTCAAGCTGTTCTTGTGCATTTCCCGTTTCTATCAGTGCTCTGTTTCAGTTAAAGTCCAACCTTCTGAAGACTTGTCCCAAAGGAATACAAACATGTCATTTGTGATTTTCCCCCACAATACATCAGCACGGCTGTCTGCTGAACAAGTTATCTGGGACTTTTCAGTGATGAGCTCAGGTATGTTAGTAGTTTGGTGCCTGAGGCCAAGTTAGGAAGCAGGATGTCTACCAGTAAATGACCTCAGTGAATTGCTCTATCAAGTAAAAGGGAAGTAGGTGGGGACACATGCTCGGGCCTGTGTTGGAGGGAGGAGCCATCCATCTCTTGTTAGACTGTGTAGGCCAGTCAGTCAAGTCAGCTTTATCGCTATACGTTTCCTGCCTGACGCCACTTCAGAAAAGAGAATAGAGAGAGGAAGCAGGCAGAATCTCAGACACGCTGAACAGAGTTATCGCTGTCGGACCTTTACTGGATTTCTTTTGTGCTGTGTTTGGTTTTTGTTAAGTGACAATGGGATTATGTTGCTCTGAAAAGCAGAAGAAAAACTTTGAGATGCTTACAAGTTGGAAAACGGTGAGTTAACTTTGGAGCTGCTTACATTGTGCTGTAGGACTGTGGTCTGCCATATGGAGACTTTGGTTTATCCAAGAATAGATTAACTGGTTTGATCTAAAGTAACAGAATTTCTTTAGAAAACTTTAGGTCACTAAGACAAAACTCACTGTGTGTTGGCACGTTTAAAACACTGTAAAACACTTTTTGTTTTCTTTTTGATAAGTATATGTGTAATAGTGTTTTCTCTTAACATACTGTTTACATTGCTTTTTTGCAAGACATTGGTTCCAGTATGCACTTATCTGAATGTTCAAACTTTATTAGGCAACAGCTTTTCAAGAACTAACCACAAGTTTTTTTTCATAGATTTTGTGCAACTTCTCTTGGTTGCCTAACTCAAGGGTTTATTCTGAATGTGATAACTCTTTGCTAACGTAAAAGGATGTATGAGTTAATACATACATTGAGCAATCCATCCTCCTGAGCACACTCATAGATTTGTCACCATGCCATGAGTCTATGCTGCGTGTTTTAGCTGAACTGAATGACCCTGAGTGACTGACCTGAAGCTGTGTGCCTAATTCATTTCCTAGAGGTCAGTCAAATCCAGACTGTTCCGCTGCTTTAAAGAATCCATTACAAGTTCCCTTTGAACTGAATAAAGCGACTGATTCCAAGCACAGTTTTTTTTGTCCTTACGAGCTCTCTTTGATTTTTATGGACTGCCTCTGGCAGTCTGGGTTTTGAATGCAGCCAGTGCTTTGAAAGTAGTATTCAAGTTTCAGAGTCAAGTAGATGTTAGCTGTCTGCTTGACAGCTATTAGACAGCTGCTGAGACCAGAGAGTCTGATTCAGTGTGAAGAGAAAAGACCCCATTGTAAGAAAGAATAAAAGCCATGGCAAAAGGAATAATGGTAGATTTTTTCCTTTTAGTGTTTGAATGCACTGTAAAAACTGGAAAGCACAATTACTTTTTCAAGAAAGTAGTATTGATTGCACAGTTATTACACTTTATTCATGATAAAGTCATGTTTTCCTTTACTGACAAGAACACTTTGCTTCATTACTCAGAATGTGTGTTATGTGTGTTAGGTGTGTGTGGCTGTACATGGCTGTGAGTCTGTGTGTGATGTGATGCAGCGTGTTCAGAGTGGGGACCACCGTGAGAACGATGGAGGGGGCCATGTGACTCTGTTGCTATGGCGTTCAGGTTGCCATGCAGGTGGTGGTACATTGGTGGGCTGCAGACTGAAAACTCGTATCTGGTCGTCTTCCATCATCCCCATTTCTGTCTTCAGCAAAAAAAACTGCTGCAGTGAGACAGGAAACCTGCTGTTTTTGAGAGTAACTGATATCAAGAACAATGCAGGTCTTTGAAGTGAAACATAATGATCGTGGACTGAACTACGTACCGCTGCATATAATCTTACTCTTATATTTAAAAATAAGACTCGAACCAAAACTAGATAAATTAATACCCCGTGTCTCCTTACCCATGTGATAAACGCTCTGGTGCTTTGAAGCCTCACATTGCGCAGTATGCATTGCATCTGTTCTGCATTACTGAGCAGGGGGAGCATTTCAAGAGGGGAGGGAGACCGAGGTTGAGGGGGTGAAAGAGACAGTGGGAGGGGGTTTGCTGAGAGCACAGAAGTGAGGGAGAAATAGCTAGAAAGAGAGAGAAAGATGGGGGGGATTCTCCAAGCTCTCATTTTCTGCAGTGCTGTGCATGGCTCAGTGTTTAGCGAGGGTGGGAGGATAAGAGAGAGAGAGAAACTCCACCAGTCTGTCTGCCACAGGGGACTCTACAGCTAGAGCGCACCCCCTCTCCTCCTCCTCTCTGCCTTTTTCCATCCCTGCTTTCCCTTTCTCCCTCTGTCGTGTAGCCTGCCTTTCCTCCCTACCTTGCTCAGTCTGGGCTTGGGAAGGCTGGATTTCCCCCTTGCATGTCACTGGATAACATTTGGATAGTGACGGGAGGAGGCAGAGGTTTAGAGAGACAGACCGAGGCAGCGAAAACCAAAGAAAAGGAAAGGAAATATCGATTGCATCCAGGGGGATTCCATCACTCTCGCCAGCGGCTTGCGATCCTTGAAAATAATGGGCAACGCTAGGAGGAGGCGCATTTGGCTGGGGATGTAGGGGCTCCGCCACAGCCCCTCTCCAGAGGCTTCAGCTGGGGCGTTTTCACCGTAGTCGACCGTTGGAAGGCGGCGATTTTGGTGGCGCCTGGAGCTTCAGGCTGCAGAGCTCGGCTCAGCTTTGGAGGTCCACTCAGAGAGGAGCACTCACTGCTTCTGCTGGGGAGCACCAGGGGCTCAGCACAGCTCAGCACCATGCCTGAGGCCAACTACCTGTTCTCTGTGTCCTGGGGATACATTAAGGTGTGTCCCAGAAGGACTGCCATTGCCATGATGGGACTGTGTGTATGTATGTGTGTGTGTGTGTGTGGTGGTGTGTGTGCACATGCTGTATGTTCATGTCTTTTCACTGCAACTGGTGCAGTGTCTCAGATTTCTCTCTCTGATTTAGTTATATTTCGATTACACACTTGGATGTGTTTGATTACAATAGGCTGAATTTGTCATTATGCTCTTGCTTAGTGGTTGCATGCGTTGAGAAAACTCGAGTATTTGGTTTCCCTGGGAAAACCGTGCATAAAGATTAGTATGCAGCATTCTGTACATATCCACAGTATTCTGTTTGTTGAATTGCTAAGCAGTCTTAGTGGCTAATTCAAGCTGGGGCCAAGAAGACATAAACACAGACCTTATATGGCGCATTTAAAGACAGAGGCCATGTTCTCATGGGACATGTTTCAGTGGAAAATAACAGGAAATTATTTATTCCTCTATTCAGAAACAGCAAAGAATGATTTGATGGATGTTTATTTATTTCTCTCTCGCCTCATTTATGTTTTATCTCTTTGCTTCCAGTTCAAGAGGATGCTGAACCGGGAGCTAAGCCACCTGTCTGAGATGAGTCGCTCAGGCAACCAAGTGTCAGAGTACATCTCCAACACCTTCCTAGGTGAGCAATTCAGCACATATTCATGGACAAACACTCCCTGAAGTATACAAAAATCACAAAATGTGCTTTTTGTATAACTGCGAGGTATGACTTCAGTGAGCCAACTTCCCCCAGGAATGACACAATGTGTGTGTGGCAAAGGTTGTGAGGTTACACAAAGCATGTGCTAAGTAGTGGAGGAACACATAGTTGGTCTGCACCACTGCTCTCAAACCAGTCTGATCTGGTCTGGAGGAGAGAGACAGAGTCCCCTCGCTCTGACTGCAGAGATATGTGAAGGGAGGAGGGAGGGCATTGTACTCAGGGAAGACTTCCCTCTGGAGAGATCAGGAGCAATGAGTTGGGGAGAGGGAGAATGTTTGTGCCATCAGGTCCAAGTAGACACTGCATTATTCATCACGAGGACAGCAGCATTTCCTCGTTTCTTTAAAAGCCTAGCAGCATTTTGTGACTCACAGCCAGCTAGGCAGCTCGCCTGCCCTGCAAACAGGCAGCCTGTCTGCCCCTCAGGTTTTCCACCCTCCTATTCAACTCACCACCAACATACAGCCAGACAGCCGGCTTATCAGGGCTGTTTTCAGACTGATGTTCTGCTCGTGCTAGTAAACACACCTCCGTCTTCCTGCCTCGGAGGAGCAAAGCCTAAAACAGAAGACAAAGAAAAGAGAAGGGGAGGGGAACAAGGTGCTGGTGGAAAAACTAACAATAGAAGTGGTGCAGTGGAAGAGGTTTAGACATGATAGAGCTGCTTAGAGAGACGAGCACAACAGCACAGCTCAGTTTATCTTTGAAGCTTAGCGGTTTTGTCATCTGCATTGCAGCTAACACCTGTCAGGTGTAGAGAGATCATTTTCCTGTGCTTTGTGGAGGATGCAGCCGAGATATTTTTTTCACACTGCGGTGCATGTGGTGCACGTATACAAACCGAGGGAGTCTCACACACGCACATACAAACTCTTGGCTGCCTAGACCATGTGAGAAATGTCACTCAGCTAACAGACAGAATAAATCACATGCACCAAATTAACCTGCATACTAATAAGCCCCTCCTCTAAACATTAGAACTGAATATGAGCCAGCGTTCCACGATTCTCTGAACTGTTTTTGCAACATTGGTCACAGAGTGCACGAGATCTTGTAATATTGTCATAACATCTCATTAGCAGCTCTTGATTCTGTCAATATGACATTTTCATCACGTTTGTATGAAAATATTATTGCATGTGATTAAAGTCAGATTGGTTTTGTCTGTACTGCTGTCAACAGAAGTGTATTTTTAGTGGAGAAGACAAAAAGTGAGGGATTGTTTGCTAATTAAGTAATTGTCAGTGCAGCTTTAAAGTGTTGCCACACAAGTGTGAGAGGTCAACTATCTCTCTGTGTTAACTCAGTTTACTCGGGATAGTGGCGACACAAGTGAGGAGGGTTATCCAACATCCTCGACCAGCTGAACTGATCTAAAAACCACCTTTTTAATCTTTTTTGTCTTCAATTCTGTTTTCTCCAGACAAGCAGAATGAGTTGGAGCTTCCGTGTCCAGTTCCAAAGTCGAGGGAAAGGAAGCGGAGGCAGGGCCAGCAGCAGCAACAGCAGCAGCAGAGTGGGATGATGACACAGATCAGCGGGGTGAGGAAGGTCAGCCATACGTCCAGCATCTCTGGAAGCGTCGGAAATCGCTTCGGGGTCAAGACAGACCAGGAGGAACTGCTGTCGAAGGTAAGCAATGCACTGATTGCACAGCTCAAAAGAAGAAAAAAAAAGGAAATGTGATGTCCTGAGTCTCACTGGGTGAAACACTTAAATTCTGACTTCTCTAACAGGACCTGGAGGACATCAACAGATGGGGATTGAATATCTTCAAAGTGGCTGAACACTCCCACAACCGACCGCTCACATGTATCATGTACTCCATCTTTCAGGTCAGTTCCCTTCCTCTTCACATTCAACCTTCCACCCTCTTGTTAAGTCAGTGTGAAAGCATTCAAACAAACACTCGGCTATAGAAGGCATGAAGCACGGGACATGTCGGCGTGTACAGTATGTTCTCTGCTATGTTCAGCTCTCTGTATCATTGCAGGAGCATCTGCTAGGGCACCATTAGCAATAGAATTGATTACTAGCCCTGAATCATCTTGGCAGGAGAGCAAATCATTTTCATCTTGTCAGGCTTTTCTCTAGTATATGATTCACAGTTTGACAGATATGGTTTAAAAATGGGGGTTGGATATCTGCTGTTGATTCATCTACTGCATAAAAATATGACCGACATGCTGTAACCGCTGCAGTTAGGAATCTCTTCTTGCTGTTTAAGGAGCTGTTTTTAAAATTTTCTTCCTCTTTGTCGCATGCAGGAGCGAGACCTGATGAGGACGTTCAAGATTCCAACGGACACCTTTGTGACGTTCATGCTGACCTTAGAGGGCCACTATCATTCGGACGTGGCCTACCACAACAGCCTGCACGCTGCCGATGTAGCCCAGTCCACACATATACTCCTGTCCACTCCTGCTCTGGATGTAAGTCACTGAGAAACCGTTTTTGTTGACATTCTACTTCCTTACTTACTTGTTTACTTGCTCTTTGAGTTTCAGTAGCAAAGTACACTTGAAAATAGTTGCATTTGTTGTTTTTATTAGTTGTTTCCGATGTAACATGTGACACCATTAAAACGTGTCACAATCGCCCACACCTTTTTCTCAGGCAGTTTTTAAAAAGGTGGCTGGTATGGCATCAGCAGAGAGTGAATGCCAGAGAGTATGACACATAAAAGACTAGCAATCATTTTCTAATACCTTACCTTGTTTGGTCACTTCATTAGCTGGGAAGACTCACCTCCTTTGTATCCTTCTTCCGTCTCTTCAAACGCAGGCCGTCTTCACTGATCTGGAGATCTTGGCAGCAATTTTCGCTGCAGCCATCCATGACGTGGACCACCCAGGAGTGTCCAACCAGTTCCTCATCAACACCAGTAAGTCTTTTCAGGCACTCGACTTCCAACCCAAAAGAATCAACATTTATTTAGTCTACATTTACAAACTAGGCCGAAATATGTGCATGGTTTAATGGGATCTGTCTCCAAAGGCAACGACGTGGGTTTTTAGGGGCATCGAATTGTTACCATAGTTACCTGACCTGAGTTTAAGAAGCTAGAGCTGTATCTAATTTCTCCCTTCCTGTCATTTCTCCCTCCCTCCTTTGCATTCAGACTCCGAGCTGGCTCTGATGTACAACGATGAGTCAGTGCTGGAGAATCACCACCTGGCCGTGGGCTTCAAACTGCTGCAGGAGGACAACTGCGACATCTTCCAAAACCTCACCAAGAAACAAAGGCAGACGCTCCGGAGGATGGTCATAGACATGGTGAGCAAATGTCTGATTTTTAGCTTGCAGAGTACTCTTGACGACTTTGTTCCTTCCTCTGTATTCCCAGATTGTATCTTACATCATTTTTCCCGTCGTTCTATCCTCCAGGTTTTGGCAACTGACATGTCTAAACACATGAGTCTGCTGGCTAATCTGAAAACGATGGTGGAAACCAAGAAGGTGACCAGCTCTGGTGTCCTGCTGCTGGACAATTACACAGACAGGATGCAGGTAGGAGTCATGCTTGTACACACATGTCATATAAACACTCTGATATACAGCAGAGAGAAACAAGATGCTAAACAGCTGATTTCTCTGCAGGTTCTGCGTAACATGGTTCACTGTGCAGACCTGAGCAACCCCACCAAGCCTCTGGATCTGTACCGGCAGTGGACCGACAGGATCATGGATGAGTTCTTCCACCAGGGAGACAGAGAGAGGGAGAGAGGGATGGAGATCAGCCCCATGTGTGACAAACACACAGCTTCAGTGGAGAGGACTCAGGTAGAGAACACAGACAACTCCAGGAATAAATATTTTAGATATTTTTCATTTTTACTGACGTCATCCCTGTTTGTCGTCTCTAGGTTGGCTTCATTGATTACATCGTCCATCCTCTGTGGGAGACATGGGCCGACCTGGTCCATCCCGATGCCCAGGACATCCTGGACATGCTGGAGGACAACAGGAACTGGTACCAGAGCATGATCCCCCAGAGCCCGTCTCCTCCTTTCTACACCAGCGACGGAGAAGGAGGCCCACATGGGCAGGTTGAGGGGGGACCCGTGGCGAGCAAATTTCAGTTCGAACTGACGCTGGACGACCAGGACGGACAAGGTGGGGACATAGACGGTGGGATGATGGACACAGCTGAGGGATGTGACCACATGACGCTCCGAGATCATCCCTCCGATCAGGACAGGGTAGAAATAACGACGCACGACGTCTCCCCAGCGGAAACATAGCCGAACTGGTGGTGTTTTTGGAGCTGCAGCAGATTTTGCTGATTTCATTTTTATTGCAGTGGAGCAATCCTGCAATCTGGAGCTGCCTGGCTCAGAGGGCCTGACTGACTGTGGGGCACCCCTGCAAATGAGGCTTGGAAACCCTGTGGCAGTTTGTTTTTGAGCCCCCTAGAAGGGAGGCTGAAGAGTGTCGCCTCTGTTCTTTAAAGAAGGGACTACTGTGAGGCTGAGCTGAATCTGGGTTCTTCCAGACAAAGAATGTGAAGTGGACGGTATGAATCCGTGTACTGGGACAAGTAAAAATTCCAAACTTGCACTTCAGGACATTTTTTTTATGTTCGTTTAGATTCTTTGTATTGTCTCGACCTTGGATACCATTTGATCGTGTCCAACCAAAACTACTGGTCAGCAAGTTATTTGTAACCAAGTAGTTTTTTAACACCTGTCTAAAAAAAGTAGTGTGCCTTTTTCTTTTTCTTTTTCTTTTTTTTTTTTACAACCGTGTCTTTTTGTAAATGGTTTTATAATTTATTGAGCACATTCATGTAGCTGTAAAATGTGTCCAGTTTTCTACAAAAAGGACATACTTGTCTCACACAGTCTTCCTAATGTTCTGGCAATAGTATAAGCTTGTTTTCACAAAAGCGTTCAGTGGATGTATTTCTAAAATCAGTTGACTTCCCAGCACAATTTGCACTTTGTGGCATACTGTAAAATGAAGAGCGTGGAAACCATCAGTAGACATTACGACAAACATGTAAAACCAAATAATAATTTTATTAGATTCATCCAAATATTTTTCCCAATAATTCATTACATAAGAATGAAATAATTCATAGATCAGATTCCTTGAAAGGCCAAAAACATTTTGTATTTATTATTCCAAAGCAAAACTCCTCCAAAAATCTAGTAAAGAAAGCACTTTGATGAATTCACTGCCACCTCTCAGTTGCTGCTGTGACAAGTCAAACTTCCAACCATAAATCAGATTGATTCCTCACGTCTTCCTGTAGCCCGTCGGAGAGTTCAGACAAAAGAAAGCCAACTAAATTTTCCCCCAACATCATCTTAGATAAAGATTTAAAATCCCTCCTTTTGCCCTGAGCTCTTCCACTTTGGAAAAACTGTTTCCACTCTGTAATTCCCCTTTTCATCCGCTCACACACACCTGTTGTGGTTAACAGCATTCCATTCTCGTGAATACGCTTTCCACCCTTTTGAATGACTGTAAGACTGTGTGCACATTTTGAAAAGACACCTGTTAGTTAGAATAATTGTATCTTGTAGTTTTTATTGCAGCACTTTGAATACGTTGACAGTTCTGCAGCTGGTTGCTGATCTGTCTAACACTACCTTAAAGGTACCACATTGTTTGGGGAATGAGGGGAGATCAATTTCGTGTCATGACATGACATTATTCTCCCGTGTGTGTGCGTGTGCGTGTGTGTGTGTGTGTGTATGTGAGTGTGTATATATGGTCACAGTCGCACAATCTTGTTGCACCCAGCTGTGTTGTGCTGACCCTTAAGCTGTTTGTAACAGTGTATTTATTACCTTTTCCTTGTATATGATAATATTGATTGATAATATTCACTGTATATTTGTTATTATTTATATGCACTACCACGTGTCAAATCACATTTGACTGAACTCGTCTGGTGGTTCGTCTGTTTTCAGCAAGCTGTTTTGCTATAAGACCATAACATGAAGTTATGCAGGTCATTTTTTGACAATTTGAAAACTATGTTTGGTTTGAAATTCCAGCCAGAAATGTTTGTACAGTGTAAACCAACAACGCCTCACGTGAGGTGCAGCAGAAGCTTTTTAGTCTTTGGTTCCTGGCGGATTACGAAGGCTGGATATTTACTGGAGTATCTTGTGTACGGTGACGGGTCATTGTACAGCTATAGGAATATTTGCTGAAATATATAGCATTGTTTCAAATGTATTTTTTCAGTGTTTTCCTCAGTATATGGTAAAATGGTGTATGTTGTGCTCAACAAATGTTTTCTATCAGATTATTAAAATGGGCATGTATAACAGAACTTTCTGGTCTGAGTGTTATTGGATCACATCAGGGAACAAATTCTTTATCTTTGCTTAAAGGAGTTTAAAAGTTTTCCTTGAATGTTTCGTAACTTGAAAAGGGAGTCATTAAATTTTAGATGAGTGATCTCATAGTTTGTAGCTATAACTTTTTAAGAATTGCAGTAAACAAAAACACTAAAATCAATATTTAATTATAGCCACACTTTGCCTTCAAAACAGCACCAGTTCCAGGTACATGTGGTACTTGGCAGGTTTGTTGTTCCAGGCATCGTTTGCACTTGCCAGAGTTCTTCTGTGGATTTAGTCTGTCTCTTCATGTAACCCCAGACTGACCAAATGATGCTGAGATCAGGCCTCTGTGGAAGCTATGCAATCTGTTGCTGGACTCCTTGTTGCAGAGGATCGTTCTTTGACTGAATGTTTGGGGTTACAGAAAGAATTTGGGACTAACCAAACTTCTTCCTAATGGTATTATATAATGGATAAAAACAGCTAACATCTGCTCAGTACTGTGTGTATCATGAGGAAAAGGTAGCCAGTTTCCCTCAGGTTATACAGGTGTAGGGATGTTATGAATGTCAGATTGTCACTACATGATTATCATTGAAAAAAGAATACACCATAACAGTATTATAGTGATATCTACACAAAAATCTGTCAAATTTATCTTCAACTTTGTTTCAAACTAATTACGGAGCGCGAGTCTGTTGCCATAACTGTGCTGTATGTTGTTCCTATGTTGGAGTGTCAACCAGATAGTTAGTGGCACTGGATTAGATGATATTACAATATTATCATAAGTGTATTATAAACATAATACCGGTATTTTATTTTGAAAATATCAAGGCTATAGTCAGTACTGGTGTATCCTGACATCCCTGCACAATTCATCCCAAAACCACACTCAAAAACGTAATCATGCATGTACAATATACCAACTCATGTGGTTGTTGTTCGTGTTGTCATGGTTCCAGTATTGCAGGGAAAAACAACAAGAAGTGACACATGAAGGGAAACAACTTGATTCAGTCTTCAGTCATTTCCAATGCAGTGACACCAGTGACTTCTCTTCCCTCTGGTGTGAGGTCAGTGCTGCTCGACGCCGAGCCAGCAATGTAAACAGGAAGGGTTAGAGATAGTGATGCTATGTGCTGGGCCCTCAGGGCATTCACTCTCCCATGGCTGCGAGCACCTTGACCCGGACAGATAAGATCCCAAATACGTGACCAACCGGAGGGTAAAATTACCATGAAGCCTGAGATGGCTTTTATAGATTTCAGTTTCTAAACGGGTTCAACAAAACGGAGGAAAGACGTTTACTGATGCAATCTACTGATGAGTTTCAGTGTTTATAATATGTACAAGCTCAACAGTTTAGCTGATAATATGTCGTGATTCACAGTTTACTTGGAAGAGAACTGTTGATCTGTTGGGTTGATAAACTAATAGTGCCTTATTTCTTTGCTCAGCTCCTGACATACAGGGCTTGTTTAAAAATCTGCCTGGTGTTTTACTGCATTCATCTGCTCACCAAGATTTAAAAAGGCGTTAATTGTTAGCTATGAAAATTACCTGGCAGGACAAAACTAGCAGTACTCGTGAACCAGAAAGACTGGTCAAGAGGTCCTTTGTTCAGTGCAAGATGTACCGACCTAAAATGTACTGCATGTTCTTAATGTGTATATATAATTATTGAAACACTGGTTACATTTTAACCATATTTGAAATGTTCACCCTCTAAAACTAGCAGATTTGAAGGGCATATTATCTTTTAAAAATCACCAAAATTACACCACTGATCAATCACAAACTGTAAAAACTTTCTAAAGGTCCTTGTAACTAAATCTAAGCTTTAATTGTGATGTTTCATCGAAGTCATTTTACTTTACATTCCATTTAAACATTAGTTAAAAGTAAATCATTTGCACCAGATCATGTAAAAAACAAAAAATACCCTTCTCCTCAGCACAACTGAAAAACGAATAGTGACTCTGCTGCGACAAATAGTCATTTGGTCTTTTTGATTGAACTGCAGGCTGTGTTTCCACAGACAAGTGTGGAAACACATTAGAGAAATTGAGAGCAAAATATAACATACTTGACCAATAAAGTCAATGCAGCATCGTTCAAAAACAGTTTTAGCAAGTTGTTAAAAGATACATTCAGCATGGTGAAACATCTCTCTAGACTTGGTATGCAGATTAGTGTAAAAAACACTTGGCAGAAGTTGTAAAAATCGAAACAGTAAGTCGCCATTTCTTTTTTCCAGCATTGGTAACACCTGTGGGGAAAAATGTTGTACATATTGGTTTCAGTTATTTTAAGTAATTAGAGAAATTAAATTTTCGTCTTTTTTAAAAAAGATTTATGGCAACTGTTTATGGCAGACATAAAACATGTTTGAGTTTCTAGTCATGGTTGTGCTGCTCCCATAAATGTGCAGGGTTTTATATTGCAGTGAAAAATGAGGCCAGAGTGAGCAAAAGTGTCACAGCAGCCAGAAACTGCTTTGAGGGTTAAACCGTGTTTACTTTGGAATTCGTGGATGTCTAGGGGACAACAGGAACCTTCCTCGTCTTTCTTTAGATTCAGCAAAAATGAGGCAACTGTTTATGGTAAACACGGTGCAGACGGGCCCTGGTGTTTTCCATGGTGGTGGTCCACACTGCCATAGCAATAGGCAGGGAGTTTGTTTGAAACTCTAACACAAGTCTTGTGGTCTGTTGGTGGCTGACGTCAGCAGGGTGAAGCCGGCCTGCTCCGGCCTCGACAGCAGTGTCTGTGCACCGTCTGGGTCCAGGCTGGGCCGGACGCTAACACTGCCAGTGGATCCAGTTGACAGCCACTCTATGTCCTTTCTCCACTCTACCAGCCAGGTTCTGAAAGGGCCCACGGCCTGGGGCCAAGGCAGAGAGGAAGAGAACCACTTCCAGCAAAACAAACCTGCTCTCTCCATATCCACTTTATAAAAACAAATGTCTTCCTGCAGTTTCTCCTGGCCAGCTGCTGTTTGTTTTTAGTCGGGTTGACAGTAAGAACAGTCAACTGGGCAGTCGGTGGCAGGAATAGCGGGTAATGTGGGGCATTCCAGGATAATTCAATAGCAGAGCAGGAGTGTGTGTAGATGGCAGAGATCAGCTCCGAGTGGCTCCAACAGACGGGTGAGGAAGTGAGCTCAAAGAGACAGTTCTGCCCCGCTCCACAGAATATGATGAATCTGGAAAAGATCAGATGAGGCAGTTGGCTTCCTCTAAGGCCTCTTGTACATGTGTGTGTGTCTTGTGTTTCACGGACTCTTCTAAAATTCTTCTAAAATGCAGGATTAGGACAATAACAGGATGTGTCCTTCCCAGAAAATGTCACAAATCATCGAGTTATCAAACGCAGCAGCAGCAGTCATCATAGATATGCCATTGTTTCTCCTGAGTGCGGTTTTTGCCTTTGCATGCAAATGTCTCTAATATCTTTGAATAAATAAAATGTGTATGGCAGCAGTTATGTAACGTGGAGAGAACGGGCAAATGCACGAGAAATGTCAAAACACATCCAAAATATAAGGGGTGTTTCTCTGAACTTTCCACGAGGCAAATGGGGACCATGCACGCAGCTTTGCCTCTCGGTTAGACATGTGGAGTGCAATGAGATGAAAAACATACCGCATGTTGGATATATGTGATTAAAAAATATCCTCGGACTGTGTGTGAAGCGCTTGTCTGTGTCAAATCACATTTAATCATGATGCGTTTAAGGACGCGGCACCAGCCATGACATTTGTGCTGATCCCTCTGGGCTTTTTTTTTTGCATGCAGCCAAGCCTGGGAATTGTTCGGACATGGACGGGAACATCCCCATGGGGACGCGGTGGAACACAAGGGTAGACTCTTGTTTGTCAGAAGAAGGGTGGGGGGAGTCATACATACAGAGATGACACATTTAGGAACATGCATGCAGACTGATGAAGTGAAGTGTCACTTGAAGATGGAAGGAACCCACTATACCTGAGGGGGAAAAGAAGATGGAATACTGATTATTCATGTGCACACCCAAGCATCAAGTCAATATGATGACTTTTTATTAAGCCTGCATGGATGTTGGATTTCCTCACTGGTTTCCTGACACTATACTTGAATCTTGGCTGCCTTGACAAATAATCAGCTTTTCTCTGAAAAATCAACAGTAGACCAAATCACGTTCAGTGCACGTGTCTGTTTCATGATATTGCCCCCAGGATCAATAGCTGTCCTTATTTGACACAAAGGCAAAGAGAGAAAAAAAGGGGGAGAACATGCAGCTCTGTAGCTCTCTGCTGTGTCAAAGTAGGCAATCGCGTGGGAGGAGATGTTCACCGCGAGCTGCAGTGTTTGGTGGAGGGAACAGAAACTGAGAGGGGGGAGAAAGAAAAAAAAAGAGAGGGTGGCTTACACGGTGTGAAAATATCAAATATACCGCATCCATAGGGGTGAGATGAACAAAACATCCTCACAGTAGCTCATTGTAAACATCCTCAGATGATATCAAAGGCCTGATTCAGATCTGTGGCCAAGGCGGAGATGTGAATCAGACCTTTAGAGGTTTGTTGTTGCACATGGTCCCTTTATTTTCCACCACAGACACAGTTCAGCTACTAAAGAAACACAGTTCTAATATTCAAAGGCCTCTCAGAACAATGAGTAAATAACCTGGACTTTGTCTGTGTCCCTGACTCACCAAACAACATGTGGCACTGCTGACATGATTTAAAGATAAGCTCGTTGTTTTACGGTAATTCCCTGTTGCTGTATTTTCCAGACATGAGTTGTTGTGTTTTTTTTTTTTCGTTTTTTTGATGCAACCTTTTTATAACAACTTCCTCTAAAAGCTTTACATGTTTCTGGAAAAAATGCTGAGTGTGCTTTCAACACCTACAGTGCCACAAAGCAGACTTTTTCTTCCATTTTTTCATCATACTGAAACTGTTTTTTTTTTTCTTTCTTGTCATCACACAAGAGATGAGATTAGTCAGTTGTTGTTTTGTCGTAAATTCCAGTAAGGATCTGAGCGCGTCACCATCTGCGAGCACTGACCCAGCTTCCTTTGTGCCCACTCGACTGCGCTGTATCACAGGAGCGATAAGGCTGCAGCATTTCCCCCTCCACCCATGACCAAGGCAGACAGCTGCTCTGCACCCACCCACCACCAGCAGCCTCCCTCCCTTTCTCCCAAACGCTGGCCTCCATGTGGGCATCAGGCCTCTGAAACGTGGGCCCGGCTGCACGTTGCTCTGTTTGGACATGATGGAGGATGCAGATAAGGAAGGCTGTTGTGACTGGGCTGCCTTCTACAGTAAAATGGGATGATGGGCAGATAGCTTCTTGTAAGTAGGTTCTCGTAATGTGTACATTGTGATGTGGAATGTGTACATGGCGAAGGGTGTAAACATGCCCATGAAGTACAGTCATTGGAAAAGTACTCATATCCTGCACTTAAGCAAAGCAAGACGGGAAAAATACTTAATTATAAATAAATGGACTGTGTTCAAAATCCTGATTAAGATGTACAAACTAATCAGAAAATCAGAAAAGTCTTTTTTAGGTAGCAAAAATAAAAACACTCTTGAAGCACAAAATGATGACGACACAGTGAAGAAGATTTTCCAGTTACAACTTGTTTCAAGTATGTCACATTAATGTTAGTCCAATGGTTTCCAACCAAGGCCTTGAGCCCCCTCCAAGGGCCACAAGAGAAATTATTAAATCAGTAGAATTGATGGGGAAAAAACACAAATTTGTGTTACATGTATTGTGAACTACTTACACCCAAAATGGTACTTGTGTGGTTGTTGGGATAATGTAACCTCCAAGTAATGGATAAATAGTAAAATAGCTCAAAATAATGGATATTTATTTGAAAGAGGTAGCTGAAAGTAAATAATACTGATAAAATAGGTGGACAGCAATGCAAAAATAGATTAAAAAGCTTAAAGTCGTGGATAGATGTTAAAATAGACAAAACTTATGGCTGAAATAATTATCAAACGGGAACAAGCGTAATAGTTACAGTGTAATAAAGCCACTCTTTGGTCAATAAATAAAACAACTAAAAGCTAATTCAGTTTGTTTTTTTTAATGAAAAATAATGCCTTCTTGCTATAAAGTGACCTAGATGTAACTCTATGGTCTTGCTTCTATTATTTGAAGATCTATGAAATTCCATCCCCGAGCACACCAGCTCACCTGCAACTCTGCTCAAACACTGTAAAACTACCCTATGCTACACAATAGCAAGTTGTAATATGGAAGTAATTTAGCCATATATGTTCAAATAACGAACCGATTCTCAATGATGTGCACAGGACTGGTTCCCAGCGGTGGCAGGTCAATAGAGGAACCATGGTGCCACCCTTCTTGTGCCACACACATACGAAAAACATTAATAATACTACTAATGATAATAATAAATCATACAAATTGTCAATATTTGTGTGTTTGAAATATGGACATACCCAGTAATATATATATATGGTATAATATCATAGATAATCCTACACACAAAGCACAAAACATATATGAATGTCTCAAGTTTAGCCAAAATATGATTGTATGACATACAGTTTAACCAATCAGCGTCCTCAAATCTAATCTAAAAAGGGCAATTATGGACTATTGGTTTATTAGGTTTGTTACATATGAAACCCCAGAAGTCTGAATCTGTGTTTTTGAGACCTTCATTGGCACACTGCAGTTTCAAGGTTTAAATGTCACCCATGGTGTTGCCTGCTTATTAAACTCATGATGTATCTTCCAGCATAGAAAAAATATCATACAGACGTGTTTAAAAGGTAAAAAAAAAAAAAAAAAAATAGATTTTCACCAGAAGGGATCTTTAAATAATGGAAGTAATCAATCCAGTTAGCCAAAAGTAATGGAAAAACTGATCTCAGGCTATGTATGGAGGCTATGTTAGATTATTTGATCCGTCTGGGCTCCAAACTATCTGAGAGTGGAAATCTACATATAAGCTAAACACATATTTGGAGTGAAAAGAGAAATATTACCCTGCAAAGTTCAAAGAGTTCAAAGAGTAAAACTTTATCTGCCTGTTTCATTTGCAAAGTGTGCTAATAGGTGGGATTGGCTGGAATATCTAGTATCACTGAGGGCACCTAAGATCTTTATTTACTCTAAAGTCACGTTTACACGGGCGCCCTTTGGCAAGCAAGTAGCTATCAGCACTCTCTACCTGCATGACACAAACTTTTGATGATGGCGCAAATTAATGTGAGAGGTCACTTTTAAAAGGTAATTTAAAGGGGTATGCAGGGCTTTTGGAGTCCTTGGTGGAAACTGTTGGTTCTTAGTATTTCTCTCTCTTTAAATATGACCGTATTCATATGTTTTGGTTATAATACATACAATATGAGGAAGAACATCGAAGTAATAAACTCTTTGGCACAAATTACCCTTTCACATTTGATAAAGGCGACACAATATGGAAATTACCATGACTCAAATCAAATCAAGCATGTTTCAAAACACCCCAATGCAATGCAACCCCACAACCAAAAAAAAAACGCAAGACAGAAAACACGATAAAGACCTAAAATCCATTTGTAAAACTAAATTAAAAATAAATATAAAATACAAAAAAAAAAAACAAGATGAAAACTTGGAGGATAAAATTTTACAATAAAAAAATATTAAATATTAAAACCACTAAAAGCATCCTAAAGCCATTGGAGACATATACACCTTGACATGTTTGAAAAAGGAAGGCTGTTCCAAAGCATTGGTGTTGCTACAGCCAAGGCACAATCTCTCCATGACCCTTGATCGGGAAAGAGTTACCAGCAGTTGTTCCGAGAATCTAAGAGGCCTCTGACGTTCTGAAATGTATCCAGTTTTCAACACATGCAGGGCTTTATAAATAAATAAACAAACCTTTACATTAGTTCTGTATTCAACATGTAGCCAGTCCAGGGATGCTAGTGCAGGTGTAATGCTTTCAATGTTTTATTGCTAGTTAAGTCTTGCATCAGCTGCAGATAAGAGCGAGAGGACTGGCCAATCCCCAGGTACAGACAGTTGCTTTAATCTAGCCTTAGAGAAAGTTATTGTCTTAATGTCATTTAGATACAGGATGGATTTGATTTGGCAATCATCATCAGTTAAAAATAATAATAATAATAATAATAATAATCTTATCTTTATTGATCCCCTTGGGGAAATTCCTTCTCTGCATTTGACCCATCCTATTCAAAGTTAACCTTAACTATACATACTAGGAGCAGTGGGCTGTCGCGGTGCAGCGCCTGGGGAGCAGTCAGGGGTTAAGGGCCTTGCTCAAGTGACCACAGTGGTGGTGACTGGGACAAGCGTCGTGGTTGTATTGTCTGACTTTGTGATTGTCAGAGGGGTTTTCTATGTCTGTGATTGTTTTGTGTACATGTGTGTTTCTGCATTGTTGTTTTGGGGTTTTTGGGTCTCCATACTCATGTAGTGGCTCAGAATTGGATTTCTGTGCTTTGCTCTCAGCTGATTTTATGTAATGTAACACTGAGGCCTCACACTTTGAAAATGATCAATAACTGATTGATCACTGCTTCATGTGCTGCATGTTCCTGTGGCTGAAAAGTTGAACAGTGGAAACCAACAATCGTTTGTCTCCCCCTGGTGGAAAAGATGGAGCTCTGCTCTGCTCTTTTCAGGAATATCTTCACAGTAGATCATTTGCTAAAGTAAAAGTGCCAATAAAGGAAAATAAAAACACTAAATTTTGAGTAAAAGTCCTGCATGCATTCAGTAAAGATATGTCAGGAAGCATGAGCTCCCTACTTGACCACATGCAGACCCTTTGAGTAGAGAGCTGGACATGAACAACCCACTATTTTGTTTGTCTGTTTACTGTATTTAGTTCAGTGGCTGCAGAGAAAATTCTGCTTTTTACAGTTAAGTTTACCTTTCTTTTTAAACATGCTGCCTGTTAAAGACATTAAGTTTGCAGAATCACCTGAGTTTCTTCCTTGCGGAGGCCATCTTGTCCTGGAAATTAAAGAGGAGCCACACCCACAAAGCAGGTCTTTCATATGGTTCCCTGAGGTGTAGGTGGGATCTCAAATATGATTGGATGATAGGTGTGTCCTGATTGGCCATTTTAAACTGGATGTCAAGCCCTGCCCTATATATGTGAGTGTAATGGGAGAGAAGCGAGGGAATAGTTTGTTTATGAAGGCAGCACAATGCAGCACTCCTAACTGTTGAATGCAAGTTGTAAAAGTTTTCTTCTAAGTTTTATTTCTCTTGCTATTTTTTGGGTTTGTTTTTTTTCTTCCTTTTGGAGAAATGCTGTTGTGCACTTTTTTCCAGCATGATGTTTGTCACACATGCCTCACCTACAAGGAGGGGTCCTTGCAGCAGAAGTGGGATTTGAACCCACACATCCATGGGAAAGAATAATGTTCATCTGACATCCAGTCCTTCCTCATCTTTGGTATCAAGTGACTTCTTAGCTGTTTAATCTGTTTGTTTGTTTTTAAGTATTGCATCTGTCTGTTTAGACTGGAGCATAAAGATTCTGATTTCTTCAAAAATATCTGGCTCAGAAAGATCTTGACTTTCAGCTCTGTAACCACTTGGCCTTCAGCATTTTCATTCTCCAAGGGCTTTTTCTTTGTTGAACGACCTCGTCCTCTACAGGCGTAATAATCACGCTTCTGACACAACTGTCATGTACTTCCTTGCAACAAGGTACATGTAGTGCATTTGAAAGTACTGCAGTGAAAGTCCTGGTTTGGTTGTCTAACAGATATTTTTATTATATATGACAATATTAGATTATTAATAGTGAAGCATCAGTGTGTCTGCAGCATGTCACTGTTGTAGCTGCTGCAAGTGGAGCTTGTTTGTCTTTATATCCTTTTTTTTTTTTTTTTTTTTTTTTTTTTTTTTTGCATAGGGATATCAGATAAATATAAGGGCTCTTCACAAAACAATGTTCTGATCCACAAATCTGTTTTCATGTTTTGGAATTCTTGTCTGTGGTCACTTGATTTCTCTTCTTGGTTGTTTTGTGTTTTTTTCATGGTAATTGTTTTGTGCCTCTTTGTAGTTGTTTTATATGATTTTTAAGCTATTTTCCAACACTGGAAAACATTTGCAGGAAGAAAAACACCTCAATTATGATTTTCGCTTCAAATTATTCTTAAAATATTCCTGGGGACTACATGATAACAGTGATTCTACATTGATTATTAGCTATTATTAGAAACATTTAGTTTCTGTTGCTCATTGTTGTTATAATGTTTAATAATCCAACATGTATTATTGTTTTTGCTGTTGTTTTGTCTTAAAGAATAAGGATGCATCTGTTTATTTACAACATGTATATTTTAGTTATTTTGTGTAGTGGTGCATGCTTTTGTTTGAGGGTACTGAATTTTCATATATGGGTAAACAAGGACAAGAAGGTGCTGGTAAGGGTTTGTTGTTTTCTTTCTGTTGTTTATAAATCAGAGCAAGTGAGGCAGCAGAGACTGTCATTGTTTGTGGGCTGAAATACAAAAATAAACCACTTTAAACATTAAGCTTGTAAATGGACTTACTTTCCCTGGGTAAGATTAATTTCCTTAATGTCTAAGTGGATTATTATTATTGTTTTATTTTATTTTATTTTGATTTATTTTTAGTTTCAGCAGCTGGAAGGCTAATTGTAATACATTGAAACGAGCTCAAGTGATGACTCCAACTGCGCATGCTCAGTAGGATCCTCTCTCTGCCTTCCTGTTAGTTTCTCATCTGCAGTTTTTAACAAAAACAGCTTTTGAGATATGAACGTCACTTTCTAGATGGAGTGTTTTCTCTTCTTCCGCTGTCTAAAGTTTAAACAACTTCAAGTTTGATTTTACATCAGTTTTATCTCCTGTTTATTGGTTATAAATATACATGAACAATGTATGCTAATTTAGGCTAGGTGTTGCTATACTAGATTTGTCAGCTAGCCAATGTTAGCATCTTGTCTGTTGGTGTTAGAAAATGAAAACAGGCTATTCAACCAAATTTAAATGTAAAGTTACATGTTAAAAGATGATTACAGTAAATGTGCTTGTTCTAGTAGCTTGTCAAATAACTCTTTGTATTAAATAATGAGTGTTTAACCAACATTACATACTGTATTCGCATCTATCTAGGACTATTTTATCAAAGTTTGGTTAAAAATCTGATTAGCTGATGAATGTATTTGAGTAAAATATACTTTTAGCTCAATTCAAATAATTCAAGGCAAATACAGTTTTATTTGTGTGCACGTGTCCTGTGAAAAGTAAAAAAAAAAAAAAAACGTAGAAAAAATAAAAGATGTACACAAAGTATTAAATAAATACAAATGCAGACAAGCC
>OMNN01062217.1:85764-122283 GCA_900302755.1 Chromis chromis | reverse complement strand
CAATATATAGAATATATATATATATATATATTTTTTTTTAATATATTTATCTTTTTTCAATTTCTCATAACCCTTATTGCGTGGATTGTGTTTTTTTCTTGTTGTGGGACTGTTGAGTCTAGAACTGAAGAGTTGTGGAAAAAAAAAACACCACACTGACCTTCCATTTAGTGTTGACTTGTGCTTGTAGGATCCCTGGTGAAAATAAGGCAGATTTTGAACATGCAATACAGAGGTACAAGACCTTGTTTCTCTACTGTGTCTCCCAAAGCCCTTTCACTGTCTGTCAAGCTCCCCTGCCACCGCTCGTTCTCAGACATCAAATAATCCACAGATAAAGTGCAGAGTTGAGGAGTAAATACAGCATAACACCATTACAAGTCTGATGGTGACTTACTGTGCTACCATTGTTTGGTCTACACTTAACTGAGCAATTTATAGTGGCTGATTTTCTTATTTAGACAACAGTAAGCCAAGGATAGAACTCACACAGAAAAGCTGATACTGCAGTGCTATCTAAGTTAATATGATGAACTACATTTTTCCTCCCCCTCCGCCACCACATACATATTAAATTCACAAATGCTTTTTGAGTTCCTTATTTTTATCATTTATTTCCAAGCCAGGGGTTATTTAAATGTTGCACTTTTTTTCTTCTTCTTATCTCCCCTTTGGTAGATGGGGGAATTCTTTACTTAATTCCATTAACTTTGTATTGCTCCTCAATCTTTGGTGCCCTGACCATCAGTGCTGTAGCTTGGCTGTCTTTTAGCAGTTCTGCTTCACCGCTCTTGGATAGAACATGACAGTTACATTAATGTCTCCATGTAAATTGCTGTCTACATGTAGGAAACAAGCAAAAGGAAAAAAAAAAGAAAGCATGGAACATTCATCGCCCCATGACAGGAGGAATTACCACAAAATTCATTGTGTGGAGCCCCAGATGGCCAAGTCTATTATAGTGTGCAGCAATTTCAATGAGAATCCAACAAGGAAGACAAAAAAAAACACACTGTGCTTTTTAACTGAGCAGTACAGAAATAAAGCAAAGTAGGAACCAGGGCTCTTGTTAAAATTTTGTGGGGTAGTACTTCTAAAGCACAGCACATGACATTAAAGATACCCCATTTTGATGTTTCTTTTACCACTAGTTGTGCTGTAGAGCAATGTTTTAATGAGCTGGTCGCTGAATTGTTTGCATATGTTGTACCAGCGAGCACAAAAACGATGAACATATCTGCCACAAGCACAGGGCTTGTTTAGCAGATATTTTTCCTGACTGTAGAAGATTATACCTTTCACATCTCACACTTTACCTGTCAGTCTTATGTTTCTGTTTCTTTTATGAAATCTTACAGTTATGAAATGAAAATCATTTCATTGTCAAACAAAATAAAACATGGTTTCACCCCAAGGTAAAATGCTCTTGACTCTGTGGATTGCTCTTCCTGGCTTCAAGTTGTGCTCTTGACAGCATTATCTGCCGAGGTGCATGAGTGGCTGTAGCAGAAACCAAAATGTTTTCAGTTGTTTATTGAGGAGTTGTTCAGCTGACCTCATTCTGTGTTGATGTTATGGGCAGCAGGATGGCAGAAGATGCAGGAAAAGAAGGGCAGAGCGTTTCAAGGAAAAATGTATGAATATGTGCCGTACATTATGGTGAGGCTGTCTATTGGCGGACAAAACTGGAGTAGGAGTGGCGATTTTAATTCCTAGACACTATTAAACTAGATAGAAATCATTAATGGGTTATGTTGTGGCTGTGTTCATTTTGAAAACATAAAATCTTCCAACTTCATGCTCTAAAAGGTATTGTCGGCATATTGAAAATGTGTTTAACATGTTAGACTTTAAATGGCTGGTTCACATGTATTGGGATGGCAAAAGACACATATATCTGGACAAACCTGGACAAAATTATCTCTTTGACTCCTTCAAGTTGGGGCACAGGCAGAGGAAATTACAAATTTCTCTAATATGGATGCACTGTCCCTTTTAGGACTCATACAACACGTTGTGATTCGATTCAAATGTCCCCAGCTTACCTTTAAAGCTGTTATACAAGAAGAAATAGCTAAAGGTGGAGTTTGCTATCTATTACTAATGCCACATCAGATATTTATGTTAGAGGAACACTGCTGAAACTCAATGCAATCTCTTACTCGTCTGTTTTGTTTGTTCTGAGGACATTGCTCAAAGCACTTAATGCTTTCATCCTGATGCCACTTTTAATATAGAAAAACAATATAGAAAAATAGATTGACGTTAAAAAAATAGTCTAAAAATACAAAAAAAATTTACATTGATCAAGCTTCTAATGTGTTCTTCTTGTCGCCTTAAAGCACATACACAAGCATCACCAATTCAAAGATGTTTCTTGACAAGATCATCTCATAAAAATAATTAAGACACTATTATGTAAATAATAAATATGATCTACCATGCACCTGCTTCTACAAACCATACAGTGTTGTTGTGATTATGAGATCTATGAGATCTTGACAAAGTAAAACTAAGAAAAGTGCGTGTGATCTCAGGCTATGCAGGAGAGACACTGAAGAAGACCATAGGTTTTTCTGAAGTGAGGTGGGCATTCTGGACTTGAAAGTACATCTAACACAAAAGTTGTGCTGTCAAGATGACAACACCATGTCCCGAGGACAGGTCTACAGATGAGTGTCTCTGCCTTGCCTCTGTTGTACTGGCAAATTTTCAGGCGTCTCTGGCTTCACACTGAGCCACATATTAAGGCCAGCGTACCTTAGAGCTGCTCGCATTCTGTGTCTCTGCTTTCCTTTTTTTTGTTCATAAGAAAAGAGAGCGGGCAAGAAGAGTGCGCCGTGTTAGATACTGTTTTAAATGTAAGCAGCAAGCATTGAGATTTTCAAATGCTTATGCTGTACAAAACCATTTCCTAAGTACCACTTGATTAGCAATTAATTATTTTATGAAAAAATAATGTTTATTTATGTATTCAGACATGAAGAACTTTGTGCAAGGCTATAATTAATAGGTAGATCTATCTTCTCTATGAAGTTTAACAGATTTCTGTTTTAACAGTCTGACACAAATGGCTTTAAAGACAGCAACTTTCTTGCAAGGACGGTTTTGTTGACATACGTTTTGAAATATGACACTTTTAGCGTGGTGAACGGGAGAGGTGACAAGAATAAGAGATATTTCTATTATTATGCAATTGCTACAGCTTTCCTACAGGGACCCTAACAATATTCCTTTTACACTGGGCTATCCATCATGATAATGAATGGCAGTAACTTATCCTGGGACATAAATCTGGCAAGCTCCAACAGCACTGTGACACAGCATTTAATTACAACGCATGTCTAATTGAAAGACCCCCGGAAAATAGTGGGATGTCTCTCTGGCTGTAGCAGGGTTAAAAAACTTAATTAATTATGAGGCACCTCCCTCCCTCTTTATTCTGAGTCACTGGCGTCCCTGCCTCAGTGAGCTGATGACATTTTCAGCCTCCCTTTCATCCTTCAGAGAAATGAATGGCGTGGCAAGAGCGTTATCAAATGAGCTGTAGAGCCAGCCAGTGAATATGTCATTGAGTGTGACATATTCCCTGAGTGTGACTGCTCCCTGAGTGAATTGTGATTTATCTGTATGGCTCCCTCGTCATGTTAACTGACTTGCTACCCGGGACCCCTCGCCCCCACCGAGCGGTTGACAGGCTCAGTAGATCATTTGGGGGATCTCTAGGTGAGGTGCTGGCTAATGTAGTCTGGGACCCTCCTGAATAACAGTACCCCTCTGTTTGACCCCAGGTGCCCCTGCACTGTTTAAAACTGTTTCCATTCATTTCTGTACAACCCCAATCAATAGGATATGGCACTCCAATTCCTACTTGCAGGGCTAATGTCTGTGTCAGCATGCTTTTGTAAGTGGGGAGACAGGATGAGCTCTAAAACAATACAACATATATGCATGGTAGCTGGGCATTAGATTATAGTAAACAAAGATATCTCGAATTGATAAATGTGAGGAGATCAAATACTTTGTTTCATCCACAGACTATAACACAACAAACATATGCATAAACCTAAATAACTCTCACGCCCAGAACTGACTGTTTTTACTGACCCCATGAGTTAAAAGTGAAGGAAAGAGGAACAGGGAAGCAACAACAAGAAGAGTATAAAAGTTCTAGGAGCACAAGTTTGAAATAGGCTAGAAAACTGCATTAGCCACTTGGCCATACAAGCAACCAGCACAGTCAGATCCGTTTTTGTGTGCAAAAAGTTTTGGCCAGCCTACACAAATAAAACTTTTTGCAGATTTTTGAAGTGAAAAGAATTGATACAAATGTCTTGCAGTGAAAGAACAAATACTAAAAGGAATGTGGCTTCTGCAACAGGACAATGATCCAAAGGATATCTCAAAATTCATCCGAACTGCTTCAAGTAAAATAAGCCGAATCTTTTGGAGCGGCCCTCTCAGTCCGCTCACGTTAATATAATTTAAAATCTGTGACTGGATCGTTACATTTGTGCATGCAAGACAGCCTAAAAATATCTCAGAACTTGAAGTGATCGACTAGAATGATTTGGTAAAAATTTCTAAATCAAAAAGACTCTTCGCTGGCTGGAAAAATGGTTTACAAGCTGTAATATCTGCCAAAGGCGGCTTACAAAGTGCAGATTTAGTGAGAAGTTCATGCAATGAAAAGTACATTAGCATTAACAGTTGAAGGCTGTCGTCTGTTTGAAGAGTATTTACTGCAAAGATTGTGTTTGCATTTCAAATATCAACGACATATAAAATTTGAACTTTTGTATACAAGTGATATCAAGGATTACTATCTATCAGCTTTACCAGCTGGCATACCAGCTTTAAAAAGTATCTGCTGGTAGCAAATGGTCGAGGTTAGTTCAGTACAATGAATGGTGTATTAGAAATGGCCAATAATAGCAGTGTACGTAATACAGTATGTACTGCATATGCAAAAAAAGAAAAAAAGATGAGTTTCAAAATGTTGAACTGTATCACTGTAGGTTCTGTTATATCATAGTGTTTTTCTAAAATGTTACTTGTTTATTGCACTTGTAAAATTATTAAATAACATGTAATATTGGTATTACAAACCAATACAAAAAAAACTGGAAATACGTGTAAATAATATTCAGGTAATATCCATCATATTTACTCTTGTTCCTCAAAAAAAAGAAAAAGTCTGTCAGAATATTTGATTACCAGAATAAATCATATTCACAGCCTTCCTCTTGACATTATCCAGAGTAAAACTTTTGTCAAAAAGATGATTTTTTAAAACTCTGGAGAAACTTTGAAGAAACTTGCATCAAGAACAGCTTGGAGTTGTTGACAAGGCACTTCCTGATCTTCTTGTACAAATAGAGATACACTTTAAAGTTGTTTATGTCTGAATCAAGTTTATGTGAATAAGTAATGTATTCATCAGCTTTTCAATATGCTCCCAGTACCTCTGTTTGGCAGAGACAGGACTTACATGTACATTGAGCAAAGGGTTGTGGAGTAACACAGGGACGAGCGAAGGGACTATGGAAAACTGTCTCAACTGAAAAAGGTGATGCAGCTTCCCAAATAATCCTTTCACCAGGTTCATACATTTGTGTCACCTACACTCACGCCCAAACTGTGCCCCACCTGAGCTTGATTAGTGAACGCCTGAACCCGGGGTGCAGCGTTGAAAGGCTGCCAGCAGACACTCAGCACCAAATCAAAAGCTTCACTGTAGAATCAAACGGGTTCAGTCTTTCTCTGCATAAACATGAGAGCAATGGAGGTGGTGGGCTGCGCTGAATGAGAGCCAGTTCTGACACCCCCAGTGGTTCCTGCACACTTAACTGTGTGTGCTGTCAAATTCAAGTGTCATTTTAAGCCAAGTAAAATTACTGCTATGTACTTTATCCCTCACATAAATCTAAATGGGACGTGTTACAAAATAATAATAATAATAATATATATATGATAATATTTGGTTTAAACTTTGCCTTCACAATATTAAATGTCCTTCCTTTAGTGATTGATTTGCTTTCTTGGAAATTTTTTGAGACTGGCCACAGACGGAATGATTATTTTGCAGTGTGGTAGGGGCTAAGAAACAAGAGAATCAGTGTGAACATTCAATAAAATTTTAACTATTACTATTACAAATTATTACAAATTATTTGCATATTTGAAAATGTGGAACACGCTGTATAATTGTCATCTAAGCAGTGATGAGACAAGTAAAATTTTAACTTGTTTCAACTTATTGAGGAAAAGGTTGGAATCTAAATTTAACTTTCAGAGAACAACTTTCACTATAATTTTCACTTATTCATTTGAACAAAAAGCATATTTTATAGTTCCAATCGTAGGGAGTGGTAATTGCATATAGGGAGATGATGACAAACTTTATTCTCCCATTATAGGGTGCCTCATTTATGACTGTAAACCTTTTGTCTCTCACATGTGTCGGATAAAAATAAAAGGCTAAATAAAGAGCATACAGCCTGGAACTCTGATATCTTATTAGAATAATGGCCATCAAGAGAACATAGTCCCTGTGCTGCTGCTCACTGTAGTATACAGACTTTCGTATTAGTGCCAGCTCTGTCGCCGGTAAATGTCATGCGAGGAGACAGGTCATTTACATTTTTGATAAAATGATCCTGCATTTTTTATTTGTCTTTGAAATTAAAGACTCCTTTAATCATTGTGGATGGAAGGGGACTTAGCCGACGTACTCATGTGTTTCTGATTGCATTAGGACTGATGTGGCGTGGCATGATGGATATTTAATAGTTGTGCTGTCCCTCTGTATCATGTCAGGAGTCTGACACACACAGATGCTCTGGAGCTCTCCAGCCCCATACAGAATTGCTTTAATTATTAGACCTATCATCTTGGCTTTGAGATGAGAGGAGGGTTGAGGAGAGCAGAGCAGAGGAGAGAAGGGGAAGAGAGAGTAGCAGTACAGATGAACAAAACAAGGCCATGCGAGACAAGTCAAAGGTTGTTGTCAAGGTTCTAAATGAGTTTATCAGACATTTGTGCATGGTGATGCGGTATCAAACTGACATGCCATATCCTATTTGTCTGCAGTACTTTCTTCTCCACAGGCCTCATAGTGGGGCCTAATTGCTGTGAGTATCTACAGAGGCTGTGAAGAGCCCACGGCAGCCCTGTAGTGCCCCAGGCAGTGTGCTGATCAGACCTCTCCCTCTGCTGCGCTAAACTGTCATCTTCTACAGCTATGTGTTTTTATATTGCAGCATAAAACTGATTTTACTTGATTAAAAAGATCAAATGTTGGCCTTGCCAATATGAGTAACTCAAAAGAAGCACCACAATTGCGTCACCAGCACCACAGAAACATTCATCAGTGCACAGGCGCTGGCAAGTCTATTCTTGATAATCCAGAGCTATAATGAAGGAACATAAAACGGCCATACAAATTTCCCAAGAATACTTTTTATGGAAATAAAGAGGACAGATGAGAGCAGAGGCCAGAGAGTGATTATGTGAGGGAGAACAGCCACTCTTACATTGGCACCTCCAGCATGCGGGCCATCTGCATAGAGGGCCTGGAAATGAGGATGACAATGCTAATCACTGCCATGGAGGCCTGACTGGTGTGGATGAATGGCCGTCCCAGGCTCTAAACACACTGAGTAGCGCTCATCACACAATGTTTTTGTCTGGGCATGCCAGGTCCACAAGCCTCCACCAGCCCCGCCCTTTTCCTGTACACACTCCATCACTCAGTGGCAACATGTGTATGGCTTCCTGTCAATTCAGGAAGTCTTGGTTCATGTCCCAGCCACATTAATGGACTAGGCAGAAGATACTTAGTAATTTCCTATTTCCCCATTGAAGCAATTGTTCTTGGCTATTCTCATTCATCTCTTTCAAAAAAAATTAAATCATTATCTGTGTCTCTGTATTGGTTGTTTCTTTCTCATATTTAATTCTTCATCCTAGAAATCGAGCAGTCGCCCATTTTAAGGTGTTTTCTTTGGGTCAGTGCCTTAAAAACAGGAAGCTCTAGGAGTTGTTATGAATGTAAATTTTGTAATGGAGTCTTAACATTTGTCACAGAAGGGGGTTGTGATGTACTGTAGCCTCAGGTCAAATCAAATAATCCAAGCAAGTGAAATTGTCCAGAGGATAAGATCAATCTAGTGACACATGTATTTTCATGACTGATCACTCAAAAGGCAAAATCAAATAAACAGGGCTTTGAGTAAAAGAAAATATCAGTTTAATTCCTTTATCCATAGAAAAGGAGAAGAATAAATTTGCAATGACACATTTACACGACCAAATAAAAGACTGCCAAGACAGTCTTTGGGCACAGGGAGGGCTGAGCTGCAGAAAGAAGGCCCATAGTCTGAACTTTTCATCCTGATGGTTTCCAGCTGTAGTGGGGGTACATTGTCATCTTCTTGGGGCTCGCTTTTGCGGGTGTCCCCATAAGTGAATGTGAAGAGGACCAGCTGTCTGGCAGCCGAGTTCTCTTTGCCCCCAGCTTAGGGTAACCAGTAAACCTTCATGCTCTTACAACAGAAGGGCCTTTTGAGGTAACCTCACAGCTTGCTGTTTGGCTCCATTCGCTCACAATATAACTGTATAATGTAAAAAGCTGACTAGAAATTTACATGGAGAGGTACCATAATTGACATGCAAAAATCTTTTGGACGAGTTTTTGGAATGTTTGGTAGTAAGACGAAAGATGGAATTAACATCATTGCAGACACTACCAGTCTACGTAGTTTATTTTTTTACTAGTACTGCAGTCGTGATTTTTCAAACAGGAGCTTACATGTCTTAATGTTATATGAAGATGCTCTGATTAGTTAAGTTGATAGCTCACTTGCACATGCTGGTCGGTTAATTAATCACTTTGGTCCAAAGCAAGTTATATATGGATATGAATGAGCCTTTGTGATTTGGTCGTTGCCCAATCTATTTTTTTTAGCTCCACAATCAGAACACTTTAGTCCATGGCAAAGTTTATCATAAAATTATTGCCTGGATTTCCGTGACATTTACTATGGAAATGTACGATCCCCAAAGTGTGACGGAAGATATTTTGGTGATTTGACCTTTTCTTTATCACCACCATCGGGCTACAATTTCTGTTCATAGAGATAAAATATTAAAATATAATGGGAAATTTACCAGAAAATGTCATCGGCACAAACGTACTCTGCACTAAGTGAACTCTTTCCAATTTTGAAACATAGCACTCTCTCTTTTTTCACAATTAAAGCTCCACTGCAGTAAAGGCTTTTACAGAAGTCATCACAATGTTGCTTGTTCGGTCCAATACCTTTTGTGTGGTAATAAATTATATCCCTGAACTCTTTTGGAGTGTTTCCTAATAATTTATGGAGCAGTCATATAATATTAAACTAATGTGATGTTTAAAATATGTTTTTCTAAAATAGAAAATATCTCATTTAAATACACACAATGCACATATGTAATATAATTGACAAAACTTTCCAAAAGTTTGCCCACATTTAGTTACAACCTGGATACCTCTTTTAGAGTGAAAAGACAGGCTTTTACTGTATGTCTTGTTGTAACGGGTACACACTGCTGCAGTTCAACTTTCCTGTGGGCCCTGTCGGAAAGCACTTCATTCTAATGTGCTGTGGCTTTTCAAAATCCAATCCCAAGTAAGAAATAAAAGCCCAGACAACTGCATTACTGTCCAGCCTGTCAGCTTTGTTAAATATAAGCTCCATCCTGCCTGCCAGGGCCTTAAAAGCTGAGCTGGCAGAGCGCAGAACTGGAAGTGACAAAAGCAGATAGCTGCAGCTGTGATTTTAGGAAAAGGAGAATGGACACTTAAATGCATTTTTATACGTTTACAAGGAGTTCATGTTCTCTATGAATCAGTAATAAGCAGCATGCAGTAGACCTAAGGTACAATTATCCACTCTGAAGTACCTCTCTTGTCACTACAATGAGAATTAAAGTCTACATGCTGTCAGGTGCTATGGCACTCATGTTTCCCCCATAGCTCTAGTAAGTCTGTCTCATGGGGCTGAGCAAACCAAAGTGGCCTGGAAATAACATATTTCCTATTGCGAAAAAGGGAAAAAAGCCTATAATAATGTCATGAGTGTGTTGTATAAACATCTGCCATGAAACAATACAAAACAAGTGTAAACACATTTCTTGTTGCAGTATTAGGATTTCACTGTCATTACACTTGTGCATATTTAGATCACACCTCAACATGGAACACTGAGTTGAATATGCTGGTATTGATATTTCCCTCGTACTCATAATTCATTATCATTCACAAGTTTTAGCTTTTTATCTTGTATAAAGGGCATATGTGCTTTTAAGTATATCTCACAAGTGCAGCTGCTTCTCAGGTTGGATCTCAGCAGATTAATCTGTGCTTCAGTTGGAAGACTCAAGTCCCTCAGCATTGCATTTTCAATATTGAGATGTTTCATGCAATTATGAAAACCTCATTGCTCACATAAAACATCCATAAATTCAATCACAGTTTGTCTTTAGGTTGTGTTGCACTACATCAATACACTGAGCCATTTTTTCCTATTCAATGAGTTGTTTGATCGAAAAAAGAATAGTCAAGAATAATATCTAAGCACGGATGTCCACAGGGGATGGAGGAGACTTCGTGTCTGAGCCACACTGGGACGCATAAATAAATGAGTAAACTGGCTCCAACTGTATAATTGTGATACAATGATATTCCCTTATCCAGCCAATTCTCAGTAGATTTCATAGAATCTATACTCATGGATATGGACTTGTTTTGAGCCATGGAATAAATAGCCACACTGAATGGATGTGCCTATTTAAATAAAAATACGAGGATAAAAATCAAATCTATACATGTGAGTGCATATCATAAAGTCAAAGTTGGATTTTTAAATCTACAGCTGTAATATCAGCTTGAGGCCAACAATGTCCGCAGGCTAATGTTTACAGACACAAAACACTGAATATATGTTAAACAAAAAACATCCTGTTACCTGCTTCCCATCTGTCTCTGTGATCACTTGTTTTGTTGTAGTGTTTTGTCCTATGCACACCGGAACTAATGCTTTAATAAATGTATATCAAGTGTTTCTTTTCGCTTGTTTTGTTTTTCTTGTCTTTTTCGGTTAAGTTTGGCCACTTTGTGTGGAGGTCAAAATATTCTTTAAAGCAATTCTGTAATTTTCCTTCAATAGTCAACATAATTTTCAGTTATTTGTCTTTTCTTGCTGATAGATTAAAATTTCAGTGTCTGTAAAACATAATTAAGCTGACTGGCAGAAGTCTGTCATGTTTAGCTACAGATTGGATTATCTGACTCCAATAAATGTTTTAAAACACCTTTAGAGAAACTTGTAGGTGTGTATACATTTGCTGTATCAGTGCACACTCTGTTTTCCAATGAAATGATGTTAAATGTTGAGAAATTTAAAATCAAACTAATGCATTAAATGTATTTCCAATACAGGGCAAATAAACATATATGGATGGAAACCTGAATGAGACTGTCTCTGAATTATTTGGTTACCTCTTTTTTTTAACCATATTTAAAGGCAATAAAAAATATTTAATTTGGTTTTCAGCAATAACATTAGCTGAATTAAATTTTAAGTGTACCGGTATTCACACATACATCTTTTTTGTTTCCTGTACCATTGTAGCTCACAAATTAGTGAGTGGCAGTCTTTCAGAAATAAAGAAAAAGGGCAAAAAGCATCATAATGTAATTGTAGAGGTTGCCTTATTTTTGTACATACTCATTAAATTAGGGGGAAAAAAAACCCAAAACATATACAGTTAATATTTATTTTGCTATCCTTTCTTTTTTTTCATGATGATCATACACTTAAATTGCTTCATCTGAAATGATTCCAGTGCAGCAGCACAAAAAGCCTGTGCGGAATGGTCCAGCTACAATATGCTTGAAAGATGAAGAACTCACCCCTTTCCAGCCATTTGCTGCAAACCTTTTCTACCAAGTGCTTCAAACTGAGCCATTACACGATTGAGGTGAAAATATTTGCTTTTATCACCCATCTATTTGAACACTGGCCATATCCCCAGCCAGCAAAATGCTCAGTGTGTAGCAATCACTGCTTTGCATGTCATCATTTCCAAATAATTTACCAGCTGCAATTAACAGACTCTGGTTGTCATCACAGTGCTTTGTGAACTCCTTAGCAGAGGAGTTAATGTATTGAAGAGACTAAAATAAAAATTTACATTAAAAATGTATATGTACATATAGTCTGTATATGCATCACTGATGATTGCGCACACCAATTCAAAATAAAAATGACCGCCGCCTGACAAATTAGAAATAAACCTGTTTGACAGGCCCCGTTTGGTTAGAACAAATGCGAGACATGAAAAATTGTTGGACACATTTTCATAAAAGCAAGTGGCGGCAACCCATCCTTTAGCATGTGGTAATGGCCTCTCGTTGTTAGATTCAATGGAAAAAGCTATTCATACTGTTATGTGATTGAAAAGAAAATTGAATCCTTTTGATGTTATAAATGTGTCTATTACCGCATTTGCACACAAAATTTCTATGGAAATTATAGAGAAAGGAGTGATTCTCTGTAGGAAATGTTTGGGAATGACATATTGAATTCTATTCCTGCCTGAATATCAATATAGTGCACTAGAACAACTCTAAAACTATATGATTTTTCACTGGGCTGAAAGGCTAAAATTACTATACTATATATATGAAAAAGGTTAATGGTTAGATATATCTTATGTTCTAATGAACAGCCTCTTCAGTTTACTGCTGAAGTTATGAGAAACTTTCTCTCTCTTTTCCATGATGAGGTATGTCTGCAGCTGCTGTCGGAGTTCAAAGAAGGTTCATAGGTGGAATTGGTCATTGTGACATTGAGTGTCTGAAAAGATTATTTCAAAAGGATTTGATCTATGAGAGTGACAGGATCTGCAAAGAAACAAGGGAAGCATTTTGAATTTTCTAAATTTAAATGAAAATTTAGGAAATAAAAGAGGTCACCAAAGTTTTCAGCTTTTAAATTCTACTGATAACAGTTAAAGGTTAAGGACATATTTGATTCGTATTTGAATGTGTATTTGAATTCCAATCAATCAGACTTCAACCCACTGTGTTAATAGATGAGGCTATTCATTTGTCCGGATGTAAATATGGGTCTGAATCGCTCATGTTAGGAAACATAATTCTATTCATTTTACTCTTTTTACTGTCATTAACCCTCACACAGGCGTCATTGATAAAACCGTGGAGAAACCATTTTGAGTGTTTTTGATAGTGTGTGTGTTGCATGTGGCAAAACTTCTGACAAAACATCCAAGAAACTAAAAAGGAATCTGTATTCAAGGTAGTACACCTCATAATTTAACCCGTCGTTGAACACAAGCTGCTTTCTGATCACTACACCACAACATTATTCAATTGCCTTAATGAGTGCATTTAAAAACTATTCAGCTATGTTCATATTTGATGTTTCAGGCCTGTTGTAAAACATTTTGAAGTCTCAGCAAATGGTTGTAATAGCTTCCTTTCAAAATTGTGATAATGATTATGGATGTATTCAAATGAAATTAAATCTCAAAGACTGTGATGCAAGTCACTGTGACTAACTCAAGCGCATCAATCATTTTCCTGAATCTTACAGGAACAGTGTCAATTCACTCGGAGGTACTTTTGATGTCAGACACAAAGGAATAATAATTGCTTTAATTCAAAGGTACACTTTATACTTACAATTTCAATCAAATCATAGTCTAGGATCAAAAAGATATGTTTGCATTATGCTCTTGAGCAATCCAATCCCTGAGCTTGAGGACGGATTTTCCCAGAATGTTTAGTTAATAGAAAAGCAGATGGCACGTTTTCTCCCCCCCCCCTCTGCACTCATTACATTAAAAAGATGCACAAAGTTTCCACCCGACAGGACATAAAACCAAAGCATCATGATTAAAAATGAGTATTTTATATTAGAGGTAGGAAATATAGGCTCTGATGAATAATTTCAAATTAAAAATACACACCAATTTTGGTCATTTGCTGAAGAATTTGATTAAAAGTGCTTACGATACCAAAAGAAAACCCTTCAAGGCTGGACAGAAGTGGGTGCTGCTTGAATACTACATTAAATAAAAACCCCTGAACGGTCATACTTTTTCTAGATTGCCACAGGAATAGTGAGGAAGTCAAGCAAAGTGGTAGATTTTGTTGTTAACGTGATGGATGTGACCTGAGGACAACGGGATATTAATTTGCATGTGATTAGCAAGACTGTGATTGAGTGGATACAGAAGTGGCATGCTGTGGTGTGTTGTTGCCGTGTCATGAGCTTGTCATCCGGTGTGTGTGTGTGTGTCAGAGAGAATGTGTACTGTATGTGTGTGTGTGTGTGTATTTGAGTGTAAAACAAGCTCAGTGGCTGCAGGTGTGAAAGTAGCCCGGGCTGTGAACTCCACACACTCCCGCATCCTCTCTCACTTCCTCTCCCACTCATTTATTTTTCTTTTTCTCTGATTTGGTTTTACACTGCTGCACTCTACTCATTTGCATCTGCTCCTGACACCCTTGTACCAGTCACAAGCAGCCCCCTCTAACACACACAGTCTTTTTCTCTCCCTCACACACACATGTTTAAAAAAAATTGACTTGTCCCGTCTTTACATTGCAATTCAGACGAAACTCATAGTACAACATATGCAAAAGCTTTTTCTGGTGGCAGAGATGTGTCTGTTAGATATAGAATGTGCATGACCTATGTGAATATTCTTAATAAAATAATGAGCTACGTGTGAAAAAGTTTCTTTACCGCAGTGAATAAGCACAGTGGTTCATGGCGTGAATACCAAAAGAGATTGTGGGTGTTGTTTGTCTTTTATTCAGCTTGCACCGCGATGTTTGTATGTTTGTTTGGGGGGTTGGGAGCAGGTAACATATGTTTGTATTTGTTCAAAAAACGTCAAGCATGGGTGCACAATGGAAATGATAATCACCTCATTAATCCAATTAATTTACCTAAGCGGCAGAATGAGTCTGAATATATATCAGGTGCGTGTTAGAGTGCTGCCATGAAGTCTAATTAAGACACAATATATTAATTATAAACTGATGTGAGACAAGGCAGGTTCATTTATTCCAAGCTCCATTCTTCTAAGAAACAACGCGTTTTGTGAATCACAACTTAGTGGATAAGTAGAAAGACAGATTGGCCTTCATCTTTGCCCTTGATGTTTGCAATGGTTCCTTTGTAAAATGATGTTCAATGCCACAAAACATTCATTTCTGTAAAGTAACGTGAGATAACACAGAGGCAAGTATCACAGATTGCACAGCCTAACATGTTACAAAACCTGCTCTCTTTTTGGTGGGCTTTTGTGATCCTCAAAAGCCTCGTAAATACACAAATTTCACTATACAATAGCAGGAAGGATTTTAATTGAATTTTGGCAAAGCATTTACAACATGAGCTGCTACAAGTATAAAAGATTCAGATGCTGCAACTGGAAACTGTAATGAATAAAGCGACATATTAATACCTGTTAACAAGGAATGACGTAACTAAAGTTTCAAAATTGTATTCTTATAAATAGATATAGTAATGCAATCACACGAAAGAAACTATAGGCTGTGTTAAGTTCTAATAAAACATTTTACACAGTTTAAGAAAATGGATGAAGCAGCAGTGCAGAACAATTGTAAGCATTTACAAGTCACAGGTCAGGCTAATCATGTCTTGTCATAAAGAATAAGCCTGACCCTGTACAACTCATACAATCGTGCATTGATTTTCTAAAGAGAGCATGTTTAATAAATTTAGCAACAGTAGCAGGACCAGGTGGTCAATCATTGTCCCATTCTCAAAGCCCTTGATGAGCACTGAGAAAGATCACAGAAATAATACATCATTGTTCTGTCTAATTGCAGCATGTCACAGACAAGAGCGGATTTGCATTTTAAACAAGCACTTGTTCTGATTGAGGAACAATTGTTATATATTTCATTAAATATGTGAGCCGTGCAGAGGGCAGCACACTCCTTCCAAACAGCTAGAGGGGATATAAACCACAAAGCATCTAGTTTTACTGGAACATCATTCCATCAGCAATTCAAGATATTCTTTAATATATGTTTGTTTGTTTTCATTTCTTATACACTTATGCATACTTTAGTGATATTTTTCCTCCCACCAACGATTAATTTAATCTCTCAGCCTTCTTCAAGGTCTTTTTATATCACCCCCACTCCCAGTTCAAGCAGAAAAGAGAGAGGGTCTGAGGAGAAAGGGAGAGGAAGAAGAACTAAAACAAGATGCTAGAATCAAATACACTTTAACAGTTTTTGACTGCTTTTGCACTATTTTCTTAGAGTGGATGTGAAGCAGGGCTGGGCTGCTTCCTGAATATCTTACAGCCTCCTCAGTGTCTTTATCTACAATTCCACTTATTTACAGATCACTGGAGGAACATCTGCTCCAACACTTGCCCCAAATCTAAGAAGTGATGTTTTGCAATATACCATTTAATTTTTAATGCTGAAATTCAGTTCTCCTTCAAAACAGAAGAACTTTCATAGATAAGCTCCTTTTGATGACAACTAAACAACATCCAATAGCCTGGAAATATACTGGAATTCAAGGGATAAACAAAACTGTAGCAAACAAACAACTACAGTAATGGTAAACACTGCAAAAGTTGACAATATCACGGCAACATTAAAGTAGCAGCACTATTTTATCTTAGTTATAAACAAGTCTGAATACAGTTAATCAAGTGAGATAAGTCCCAGTATGTCAAAGAATACACAACAAATAACTTCATAAGAGATTTTTTTTTAAATGGCTTGTGTTAATTTTACAAATACGACTAACAAGGAGAGGTCAGGACTGCTTCAGTATTTTCAGAATTCAACCAAAAAAACAGAAACTGCAACACATACAACACGTACAAGGACAAAGCACCTGCTTCACAAAGAGGTTCAGAGCGAGCCATCTTGTACAATTATTTTGAAGTAGGTGGCTGTCATTGTTACTGATCCATTTTGTTTTCCTGATAGGCACAGGAAAGTTGTGATGCACCTGCATGTGTTCATCTGTACAGAAATACAAGCTGGCCTTATGCCAACACTCCACACTTCAGCTACTGCCAAATACTACACATATTTGATTTGCAATACAGCATAATAGGCCATCAGCTTAATTATTACTGGGAAGTTATCATCCTGAACCTTTCTGTACAGAATTGCAGGAACAAAAAAAGAATGGCTCATAACGCCAACATTTGCACGAGGCTCAACAACAATGTAGTTTTTCTGCTGCTCACTGAGAACATAGCAAACTTGTTTTGTTTTTTTCATTTTTTGGGCCAATTATATTTGTGAATGCAAGCAAGAAAAGAGATGTGAAGGTTTGGATTTTTGATTAAGACGTGCAAGATGTGAATTGCAATATGCTAAAGAGAAAGACGATAAACCAGCATTTATATGCTTCTACATTTAAACATTATTGCGTGTATAGAGCAGTGAGCCTGGCTGGCTCAGCTTCCCATCTTTAGAAAACATGCAGGAAGACTTTTTAATCACTATTATTTAATCACTCTCAGTAAATTGAGTGTTTTACAAAATTCACTTGTTCACATTAATTATTTTAAGTAAATTGTGATTTAAAATGAAAGACTAAACAAACTAGTTATTGATATTTTTGTTGTTTTATGTGTGTAAAATTATCAATGTGCAACATCAGTTTTATGTAATTCTGCGTATGTTGTCCATATCATGACAGTTTAGCTTAGAAACAAATCAAACGCTAATGACATTTTTTAACATTAACATTTTCTGCTAGCATTTTTTCTTTGAAATAATAATTATAGAGGATTATCCATTAACTATTGTATATCTGTGTTTTTTAAGCACACCATGGCAAGTAACTAAACTTGAAAATGCGTATGGTATAGTAACCTACTTTTCAGACACTTTACCAGTCAGATCCAATGTTATTGTATGGTGTGAGTCAGAAGTCACACCCTGACCTAACTGAAACAGTGAATAAAGTCCTTAGATTGAGGTTTGCCAAGCCTGTATGGGGCCTGTTTTTATTGGATGCATGGTCATGGAACTGATTTCATAACAACACACAGTCTATGCACTACACAGTGCAGTTTCTTCTCCAAAATGTGAGTATCACTCTCAGAGTGATGACAGAACAAAATGGATTACTCATTTTGCAACATTTATCTTCTTACCATAACATCAGACTGCAGAATAACAGTACCAAATGCATCTGAAATGTGCATATTCCCAATAGCAGTTTTATGTTGCTATCATGTCACTGTACCAACTCTATCCTTATTGTTCACAAATATTTTTGTTGTTGTTTTGCCTTCTTGTGACATAATATGCAGGATTTACACATACTATCAAAGAACATGCAAACTATTTGTCTGCCTTTTCTTATGGCATTTAAGACACTTCAAACCCCCATCTCTACTGCTATCAGTTACTGACAGATATTTCTGCAAATGTTGGTCATAGAAAAGTTGAAATCTGTCCACTGGTGAACTTTCAGTTTTTAATAGGCAACTGTTTTGCTCACGTCAGCAAAGAATGCAGTAATCTTCCCAAAGAAATTAACTTTGTATTTGTACATCTTGTTGTGCAACTGAGCATTTCAGAACCCAGAGATCTTTCCATCTGTCTGCCTCATAAGATCTAAGCACAGAGAACAAGTCAGCCCCTTCCCACTGTACCTGCCCCTGCCTGGCCTTCTCATATGTTTTGTTTGGCACAGTTCATACAGCATATCCATCATAGCTGCGCTGCTCTCTGACTATAGCTGTGTAGAGGGAAACTAGTCAAAATAAAGTCTAAAGCAAATAGGGGGGATTTATTCTGACAAACAAAATATTGATGAGTTGCAATGTACCAATTATACAGTTCTGTAATTTCTAGGTGTTGTGATTACAAGTTGATTAGCACAGTAATTCACATTTTTAAAAAGCATTAAGCAATCTTTGACTTTTGTTAAACACATACTCCCAGTCTCAAGGCCCATTTAGACATGCACTCTTTACAATTAATCTGATGGCACCTTATCATATTGGCTACATGTCCCTGGTCCCTGGCACCCTGGTATGTTTTAGAATAGAATAGAATAGAATAGAATAAAACTTTATTAATCCCCGAAGGGAAATTCAGGATTTAGGTAAAAGTCGCAACGGTAATCTGAGTAGGTTGGACCAAGGTGACTTCTAATGTCTTTGTGGTAGCGTTGTTAAAAAAAAAAAATCTGTCTCGCTATTAATAAGTGATTCATCATTAAAACGAATGAAGTACAGTGGACGATTTTCCATATGCTGCACAGTTTTAACCACTGACACTTACTATTCAGTGCAGAATCGCCTCATTTACATTTGTGACATGGTTACAGGACTACTGCTCAGTTAACTTTAGCTCGTTTTTAACTATTACAGAAATCTCTGTCATGGTGGCCCATTGCTAGCTAAAACCCCACAATGCTCTCAGCCACACAGAAAACCACCTCACCCATTCACAACCAATTAAAATTCAAACACGAAGTGAAATAATAATAACAGAACTACTAATTTAACAATTTGGATTTAAACAATAACATCCCCATTGTGCTTGCCAACATAGAACTGCTTGTAGTCTGAGCGATCACGTTCTGGGCTCACTACAGTGTTAAACACAGCAACGAGCTGCAGTTTTCCATTGCATTGAACAGTAAGAGGCTCCAACTTGTGGTGCAACCAGGTACTACAGCTAATGTTTTTTGCATTTTATATTTTTCTTATTGTTTATTTTTACGTACTGCATATTTTTGTGTATTTATCTGTATTTATGGTGTTGGGAACTCTACTGTTTCTGCTTATTAATAAAGTATTTCTATTCTAATATTCTAATTTACAATAGATGTTAGTTGTCTTTGGCCTCACCAGTTAATGTATTTTTATTTAATCAAATAATTAATTCAAATTCAAAAAAACTTTATTTGTCCGCAGGGGGCAATTCAAGGCACACAGAGCAGCATTACAAGCAAGGAGATCAGGAGTATTAATGAAGTGAATAAGTGAGGTAAGATGAAAGAAAAAACAAACAAACAAACAAAAAAAAATACAATAAATAAAATCTTTACGTACGTACAGTATATAACAGCCTAGAGTATGCTAGTAAGGTGCTTATGAAAGGAGGTAATTGTGCTTTTAAACAATTACCTTTTTTAATGGCCATTAGTTGATTAACGATCATCATTACTGTCCTTACCGCCAACGTTAAAGTTGACGTTGGAGAGTTAGCCATCGAGTAGTATTAGATTTGGCAAATTATCACAATGCACATAGAGAAACTTTGTGTATTTCTGTGTACTTCAGTGTTTTCTGGTCTTTGTAATACAATACCAGTTTGACCTTACATAATACGTAATCAGATATACTGACTTATTCATTCTCTCTGTGTTAAATACCAGCCACAGACAAGAAAAACTGGCAATATGTAGGTGAAATAGATTTATGGTATTGTCTGCACATAACTGATTACTGATTATGTGACATATTACTACAAATTACACATAGGAACATTTGAGTATTATTAAAAAAATGTATCATTGTCACACTACAGTAGTAATTCTGTCACAATTTTACAGTTACATCTGAGTTTGAATTTCCCAAAGAAATCTCCATATACTATGTTCCGACAATATAGCTTGCATTTATTATAGCACTCTGATGTCTTGACAGAAAACAAAAGTGAAATTTAAATTGTGTGGAAGTGGAAACAGTCAGCTCTTGTAGCACAGACTGAGAAATACCCACTCAGAGAAATCACAGTGAGCTCTCAGCCTCCTCACACAGAGCGCCATCCACATATGCCTGCATATAAACATACAGTGCTGTCTAACGGCTGCCTCTCAGTGCTTCCAGTTTCTCAATGAATACACATCAATAGTCTTCCCCACTCTTTGGCTGTGAGTGATGTCATTGTCAGCTGCCTCATGTTTGTTTGACAGCTCCTAATCACACCTCTTGTGTTTTGGGGACTAGCCATTCAGCATTGCAACAACACTGCTACTTCTATCTGTCAATCACTGTCAGTGGGTGATACTTTCCCTGGGGTGTGGTTGTCCATCAGGACATCTGGACACGGTATTCACATGTGGCCCATCAACTGCTTTTTAGATTGATACCATACAAACCTGACTGGCCTTTCACTTTCTCTTTTTTCCTCGCTTCAGTTCAGCTCCTTCAAACTTGCCAAGAATAGGCTGCTGGCCTTGTATTGACAATGCAACAACATGATTCAAACAAAAACCCAAGTCTTTCTACTTTCTTTTTTTTTTCTGAAAGTGTGATCAATACATTGTGCAGCAGAAGTTGCTCCCACAAAAGCAAGAATATGTAAACTTTTGTTTTACACTATCTGTCTTTGGAAAAAACTTCAAATAGAGGATACATCAAACAGAGAACCAGAACACTTTGATCTCACTGTGAATGCAATGAAGTTACATTGCATTAAAATTTAAGAACTGGACTTGAAAATAGAATACCATAGAGAAACCTGTATAGTAAAAAAAAAGGCCTGTGTATTGAAAAGAATATTGTATAATACTTTTGGAGAAAGCAAGCTTTAACAAAATCCATCTATGTCTAGATGATAAACTAAAGACAGATTCACTGCGAGTTCTTGTGAGGTGAGTTGAGAGTCTAAGTCTTGATAAAAGTGTACTTCAACATGCCATTTGATAGGCAAACCTTCATAATTGGGTATTGCAGTATGGCAGTGAGTTGATCTGCATAGGAAACCAGCTGTGTTTTTAAAATGTACACATGTACTTGAACTGTAGTGGATAACAAAAAGAAAAGTCATGGCACATGTTCTTTTTATATGAGATAAAAAGAACAGAGGTCAGGCCTTTTTCTATTCAAGTGTCCCCCGAAGCTATAGAAGCAACAATGTTCTTACATTCACCGTTGCCAACATACATCACAATGTGCTGACAAATGACCCTGGCAGGCAAGACAGTATAATTTATCACAGATTAAACAGCAGGGCTCTTAACAGAGATCCATGGTTCATATGGTTAACACATCTCATCTTTATGCAAGCATATATTATTACATTACATGGGTGACATGCCCTTCCTGCAAACACAAGTAAATACAGGTCCTTGTTCTGTCAAATTGATATAGCATATATTGCAATGATCATACCACAACACAAAAATAAACCAGCGAGGAAGTGAAGATAAAATTGATAATATAAGCCTAGATAGCAGCTTTATTTGTCCCAGAGTGTAAATTAATCATTACTGAAGAAAAACAGTTAAAGCACCATATACAAAGCAACCAAATGAAGTTGCAAAGACAATCATCTCACCGAATTTCATAACGTATGCATGTTATGTTACACAGTAATGATCTATGAGCAGAATAATCAAGTTGATGGTAAAGGTTTGTAAGGAATATCAAATGTGTCTGCTTTTCTTTACTGTCAGTGTAATTTGAATCGGTGTTCTGTCATGTTTTGAAAATATCAATTTATAGACATATTTTCTCCTCTGTAATTGTAGTTTCATTTTATTTTTTGACTTTGTAAGTGCCTTCGGACACATTTTTGTGTTTTATAAAAGATTGTTGTGATATGTAAATCAATTGCCCTTGAATGTGTAAAATAATAGACAAATTAGAACTCGTCTTCCATTACCCTTCATGCAACCGCTAAGGTGGAAGGCAGAACAAGCAGGCTAACATTATGAAGTTTACAGTTACAGCTGTTAACATATTTGAAAATGATTAAGTTTGGAGGTGGGTCTATATTTGGGGTGGGGATCTTTTCCATTAGGGGATGATTAAATAATGATAAGCTTGTGAATATTTACTGTGATATTACAGTGAATGCAGTGTGTGACCCACTTTAGACTTTCACATCTGAAAAGGATAAACCCTTTGATAATTCTTTGACTGCAGACACTATTTGACAGTCAGTTTTGGGTAATAAAATATGCTTCTACCCTGTTTCCCCCCTCCCTCCTATCTTAGTTTTTCTGAAGATGTGCTTGTGTTAGGCCATGAGATGTGCATGAGATGTGCAGTCTGAGGTAAATGTGACTGAGTGATGTGTCATATAATCTCTTGGACATATCTAGAGGACGTTATTCCAGGAGAGGATATGGGGGCTGCCTCATGAAACATTTATCTGGGAAGAGTAGCACAGCGATGGCAGTGAGATGGAGTGACAGAATGGAATGAGGTAGAGAAGGGAGAATAACAAGGAAAGTGTTTGTATGTGTGTCTGACCATGTTTCTGTCTTTCAGACATCCTGTTCTCTTTATTTTTTTATTTTGCCACCGCAAACCTAATTTACATCGAAAATGAACAATCTGAACAATCTACAGCTAGTGGACATGTATATACATCAACAGATGATACAAAGTTATACGCATTACATACGCACACACAGACAGAAGCGTTTTATGCTCTGTGGGCTTAGGGAGGCTTTGATAACTCTAACAAAAACCCCGAGGCTGAGCTCTCACAACAAAGCTTATAATCTGGCCAAGTGTTCCAGTGGTCCAACTTAGCTCCATCACTGAGCATCAAATGCAGCTCTGGTCATATTTTGTTTTACGGCCTTAGTCTGTAGGAGGAGATCTTTACATGTGTTATAATGCAATAATAAACTAAGAGTTCCTCAAGTGCCCCTATTGACATGTAAAAAAATAAAACCCTGCTAATTAACACCCTTTATTTTATTGTCCAACTTATAACTACCTGCTAAATAGACATCTATGACTCCCACTGACCTCTGTTAAAAAAACTTAGAAATTATAAATATGAATTCCTCTTCTTTTAATTCTTTGAGTTTTAGACTGGTGATCATAAAAATAAGCAATTTGAAAATGTCACCTGTGACCTTGACCACTTAAAACATTTAATTGGCATCTGTCATTAATCTTTTTTGACATTTCATAGGCTAAGCAATAGAGCAATTAATTAAACTTACTTGATAGTGAAAATTATTGTTAGTTCTGTCTGTATATTTGTCCAGTAAAGGTCAAAAAACAATCTTTTATCTCTTCCTAAAATCAGCATGTCGAGTCTTAATTTTATCTTGACTCGTGTTAGTACATGTCTACTGAAGACCAGGACCTTGAAATAAACGACTGTGGGCAAAGGACCATGGGAAAGATTATTCCCCGTGCTCTTGGTTGTGCTTGGCTGGCCTACTGTGGTGCTTCAGTGCTGGATCTTCTGATGCTGACACACACCAGAGCCTAGTGGGAGCCTGGTGGAGTGGCCTCTCTCAGAAGGAGGAAAGCTGCTCCCACCCAGACAAGGTCATACTGGCCTCTTGTCATTATCCTCCGAACCGACAGGGAAAAAGCATTCCTATCCAGCCGCCATTAGTGCCAGGCAGAGACCAATTACCACCAGGCAAAGGGCAAACAGTAAGCGGACATGAATGAAGCCAGTCTGGTCAAAGTGGTCATACATAGCAAAGGTCAGTGTTGTCATAATTTCACACAAGTTGGGGTTGTAAATAGCTCCCCTGATAAAATACATGAGCAGGAAGGGTTAAATTAAGTACACATTTCCTGAGTGCAATAAATTCTGTCCATTAGGGATTTTTTCTGCTGTAGAAGAGCATTACTGTCATTATCTGAATTGTCTTTCTCTAATCTCTTTACCCAAATTATTTGCATTTGCAGTTTATCATACACTAATGTGCTGAAGATCAATAAGCCATTTTCCACCAAAGGAACTTAGGTACCTTTGTTTATGTGCAGCAGCAAGAACTGCCCTTGTGGAACCTCAGGACTGTTTTTCGAGGAGGATAAGGTACATATCTCAGGGTCACTACTTTTGAGCAGTCTTGAAAAAACTGCTGCGCTGTCCCAGGCTCAATGCAGATTGGTAAACTCGAAGAAGAAAACACTGGTTAAATGCAGAGAGACCATTTTTCTGCCCTTTTGATGTCTTTGTCAAATAAAAGTCAACAACAGTGTAAAATTCGCCATATAGACTAGTGCTGAATGACTTGGTGAAAATAACTAAATGTGATTTTTCTGACAGCTCATGCGATTGCAATTGGAGTTACGGTATAATTTTTTAAGTTAAGCTTCAGTTCAATATTCACTGTGGAACAGAATCAAAACATGTGATAGAGTAGTGCAACATGAGATATAATCAAAAGCATGACTGGAAGGAGGATGGCATGAATTTGTAAAACTATTGACATTGCAATTTAAACCCTGGGTTAGTCTCACTGCAAAATGTTTGGGGTATGAAGTGTACGCAGGCCTGAACAAAGTAGTATACATTGATCAATGGGCAAGCATAAATAAACCCTGAAAGTTTCAGTCTGCTTGAGTTGAATAAACTGGTGTTACAGCATTACCCCCAATTATTATAGTCACATATGCTGGACCTTAAATTGCAGCCTTTGCAATTTGTCTATTACATTGTTGGAAAATTGTGATTTTGATTTGACATTAATTACTTGTATAGCCCTAATGTAGGCTAACGAAACAAACCCTGCATTGGAAGTTACATTCAGTAACCAGTATTTGTTTTCTTTGCCACTCTTAGAATTGACGTTGCGATTGAAGCTGTTGGATCACACGCTGCAGTGGAATTAAAAAGGCTGACAGGACAGATCACATGATCATTTCTGTAGATGTTCACGCCACCTCACGCCTTTCCGAATATCCTATAGTGGTATGTCACCTAATTGGAGCTTTTACTGTTTAGATAATGCTGATATTCTCATTGAATTCACAGAGGAGTATCAGGTAAAGTAATTATTATAAATTACTACCCAGCAAATTGATATGACCAGCCATCATTGCTAACAAATTTCTATCAGGCCTTTCCCATATATAGTGTATATAGGGTGTAGTGAGATACAGGAAGTTCTGCAAAGCCACTGTACAGTTCATGTTGAAGTCAGCCTCTGTAAATGGTTTCCTGTGTCTACTACAAGTGAACTTTTATTTTTCTGACAACTTAAAATCAAAAGTAAAAACACGTTCTATTTGACATGCAGAACGCAGGGTCAGTGAGGCCGCAAATACAAGTTTTAGGTTGTTTTTTTCCTCATCCACAAAAGGATCCTTTCTCTTGGCTTTGGAGAAACCAGTTCCCATCCACGGGAAAGAATCCAGTTAACCACCTGCTGTTTCACATCTCTAATCCTGTCAACAGCAACATGTTGTCACTAACAGGTTGTTGGGTTTGCAGGATATTCCCCAGGTCTTTGTTACTGTTTAGTCACAGTATGAAAAAATAGGTGTAATTATGATCAGCAATCTGTTCATGATATGTATCAGACATCTTGTCCACCTGCTTGGAAAACGAAAGACCACGCACCCGGTACAAAAAGCTCTGTTTGGGTTCAAGACTACAGCTAAAATCAGCAGCTTTTTCTGTCTCAATCACTGTCAATTTACATATTCACAAGTTTGATTTGCACTTCCACATTTAGGCACAAATGGACTTAATCACACTGTTAATCAACTATTTGCGCATACACTTTATTCCTTCAGCAGTCATATGTCTAATATCACGCTCATCAAACATCAGTAAGGTCAGCAATAATGTTGTAATTTATATCACTCTTATAAAACAGTTTAGAAAATGTGTCACTAGAGAGGATAATGGTTTTATCGCAAAGCTTTTGAAGTACTTTCAAGTGATTAAAATCAAAAAATATTTAAAATATACGTGGCCATGGCACCTTTTGAATAGCATGATGTACAGTATGCAACAGATGTGATTACACCCCTGTGCAATAACACCTAAATGTCAAATGATTCAAAGTTCTATCACCTTTCAATTATTGCCTCACTTCTAAGCTGAACAGTAGCATATTTGCTCTTACGTCAAATTTAAAACTAACAGTTTAGATTTATTGTACTAAAAATGCAGGCCTCACTGTAGGAGCGCAATGCAAAAGAAGTCAGTCCTGCTGCCACTGTGTTGAGTTGGTCACTGATCTGCTTGTATCATTTTCCATCTTTGCAGAGTCTCACAATCAGACTTTTCAGTTCCTCTGGCATTTGTTTTCCACGTGGACCCTTGATGCAGACATGCAGATAGACACATCCCATAGCTCCAAAGTATAGGTGGCTTGGGTGTTCATATGTCATCTTATAACCATTTTCATGCAATTAGACTAATTGGAAACCACAAGTGTACTCAATGTAATCACAGTTGTATTCACTTTTGTTACATTGAATTTCTACGTTGGGGCCAGTGTTTTCAAAATGGTCTCGCTAAAGAATTTGCTTTGGATTGATAATAAGAGGAAAGACTCTACTGTTTAACTTAGATATAATGCAAATATTGAGAGTTGAAGCAGTTTTGAATCATTTGACATTTAAGTGATATTGCACAGGGGAATGCTCACTTCCATTGTATACTGTGGGTCTGTAAAGTACAAAACCATACAAGCTTAGAATAGAATAGTTTTGCATTGTAGGTTCTGATTTTGATTTCCATATCGCAATGTTATGCTTAGTTTTATCTTGAAATAACTTTCTGGTGGACGTGGAGTTTCTGCACATAAAAATCATTACTGTTCCTGTAGGATAAATGATCTGAGTATGATTGTCTGCCTCTGTCAGATTCGACAGAGAAAAGAAATAGGAGAAAATGCGGGGGATTGGGAAAACTGTTAGACCAAATCCCATCTTTATGCATTTGGTAAATTTTCATCTCTTCCTTATAGTGTTAGATGTGTAACTAGAAATTTTCACACACCTCCTCCCACTCTGCACTTTCATGCCACATAGGGGTGATCAGCTGGAGGAAATCAAGCCCCTCTCTAAATTTCCTCTCAACTGATTAAGATAAACTGCTTTTCAGCCATGGTTACCCCCCAACCAATCAATTAAAGTAATCAATTAAAGGCCTGCCGGCTGAGCCTTTGGTAATTGAGGGTTGAATAAACACAGGCTGCTGATACTGATGATAAAGCCGTAACAAAACCATGGGCATGAAAAGGGCTTGAAAAATGTAATTTCTGGGATTTGAATAGGTCTCAATTGTAAGATATCTAAGGAAAGCAAGGTTTAGTTATTTATTTCATTTCATACCCAGCGCAGTCCTGGCTGTTTATCCTGCGCTGCCAGAGATTCTGCCCTAGGACTTTAAATATTGAATAAAACCATCAGCCAGGCCCTTCCAATTGGCTGTGACTACTATTTGAAAAAAGTGCCAGTAGAATTCAAACATGGCACTGTGTTCCAGCATGTCCTCCAGTGAAAACAAATCCTCAGAGGTGGGTGAAAGAGATTCTTTGGCCAGGCTGGCCTTTCCTGGCTTCAGGTCCAAGAGGTGAGGAGGCTCTCTGTATTTTAGGGAGCCTGAAATATAGCTGCACTGGGCTCCTTAACTGAGTCACATTCATGTAGATATGCATTTTTGTCTGTCTTCTATTTAAAATTTTAAATAAACTTTTGATTTACAGACTCTGCAAACTTGGCATAAAAATGTTAAGTATAAAACAGAAATATTAAAAAAAACTTAGAGAATCATTAAAAACCAACTACATTTTTTTTTCTTGCTACATAAATCCTTTAGTAGACATTTTTGGGGGATTTTTACAAACTCAGTTTTACTTGCTGCTTAACTTATAATAAGATGGCAGTCCATTTGGTTTTAATCAGTCCGCTTTTGTTGCATTTAGGTGACTGTTAGTTTAAAACTTATGAGTTCTTCCTCCTCTGCAGTCTTGGCTTTATGAGGTGCTCATCTGCTGGGATTTCACTGCAGACTAGAGACATTAGAGACAGCAGCATGCGTCCTTGTTTAAGATTTGTGTGACCCTGCTTCTTTATGAGGTCACCATTTACATGTGTGTGCTGTCAGAGCATGGATCTTATAAGTGGCTGTGTGTAAAGTCAGCTCCCATGTTTTGATGACTCACAGCACGACATGTGGCCTGGATTCTGTAAGATAAAATGTAGAGTACAGACGACTATAACAGTTTTCACTTTTTCTTTTAAAATTGCTCCTGTTGTTCACATTGTAATGAGAATATAAAAATCCACAATTAACTAAAGAAATAGGTATATAAAGAAAAAGAAAAGAAGCTGATATTGGACATAGAGCAGCATTTTCTTTAAATATACTCCTGGGTGTAAGAACCATATATTGAAAAAAAGTCTCTTCCATTTCTAAGGTGTTAGCAACAGTAATACTGTATGTATGGACTGTACTCGGATCGTGGAGGAAAGTGCTGTGCCTGCTTCAGCTCATTATCTAACAGCCGCATAACATAATTTAACATTTCCTTTGTGTTCAGGGACACCACGGCAATTAGCTAACAAGTGGGTCATCCATTAACCAGGCCCATGGCCCTGGGAGAGATATAAGCCTCCAGGGCAACACTCAACAATTCTCTGTAATAGAATGGCTAAGAGAGAGAGTCCATTAGTAAACATTTAGGAAATCAGTGAGAAGGCAGGTCTCCACGGGTAATTATATTACTGATTATTTACAACAAATACACTACACTTTATTGTATTTTCTTCTTTTATCTCTCCAGCGATGTTGTTTTCAACTTTGTTCTTCTACCATTTGCAGGTTCACATTAATGAACTAGGAGGTTACAAATAAAAGTTTGTTGCCTCTTAGATTGAGACTGCTGGTGCCCCTGAGCCTACAGACAATTTTAACTAAAACACAGGATTTTCGCCTCCGCTGTTTTGAATGACATAAATAATGAATGCCTGTTGATTTTCCAGAGATTGCATTTATATGATCACGCAGTCTGAGGATTGAGAGTGCTCTTTTGAGGATCCAAACTCAAAGCCTAAAAGACTCGTAGATGCTTCCTGCTATTGACGTCCTCCTTAACTGTGATTCCAGTCTCTCAGCCCCAAACTGCAGACATGCACAAAGAATAGGCTGCACTGTTGGACCCCGATCTCAACAGGGATGATATAGTATAGACACCCCTTTGAAATAGTTTACTTCAAAATAAATACTTAATGCAGCTTGCTTTTTCTGATGAAATAATTCATTGAACACACTAACATTTGTAATAGCTAACCAGCCCCTCACAACGGTGTTAGAGTAAGACTCAAGGTTGATCAATAGAGGCCTTAGGGGTTTTATTTTCTGTTCCTTGATCAAGGCTGTCAGATTAGTATAGGTACAGTGTAAATAGGACTGCTCCTTGAGCATAGGCGGCGGCTCTACAGCCCAGGTTGGAGCATCGCTCCCTCATTAATATGATTAGGAAAACAGCCTTCGGGCAGTGAGGATGCAGAGCAGCCCACACCGAGGCTCGGTGGATACCAAAAACAGTACAGCGGCACAATGGCAGAGTGTCAGTGTGTTTTTCTTTGCTCCCTTCTTGCAAATCACCAAATCTGATCAGAATGCATAAGTGGTGCACAAAAAGAAAGACGTTTCTGTGACCATGACCCAGGGTGAAATTTTATTCCTTCAAAAGTGTAATTGGTTGATGTTTACTGGTCTGGTGAAATTTAATAACCGCAAGGAATAAAGATTTTGACATTCTGAAAACTTGCTAATTCATGTTTTAGAGAGGTTATCGATCATTTTATTTTGTGAAGAGCATTGTCGACTTGGTTTTGTCTTTAAAAAATTTCCTCTCTCTGGTTCTTTCTTTCCTTGTATCGCTTATTCACTCACCAAACTGGTCTCTTTCACAGGATTCACTAAAATCTTACACATTGTGAAGTCTGTGTCATATCAGTTCCAGGGTGTGAGAGGTGGGAATTAGGGACATTTCTACCAGTTTCTAAGTGCAGATTTGGGTTTTTGTTTGCTTCATTAATTCCTAGAAATTAGCAAATTTGTGTAGCGTGTTTTTTATAAAGGCAAGGGGGTGAAAAAAAGTGAAATAAGAGTGATAATATAATTGATTAGTGGTAGTAATGCTTCATTTCTCATCTGATTTGCAATCCATTTGGCTCTGAAAATCACCAGACAAGGTTTTTGCTTTTCTTTTTTTTCACAGTGGCTGTCATCTAGTGAGTAATTATCATTGGTCTGTGTGTCATAAGCCACGAAGGATAGTGACACTTCTACTGATCTATTCATCTTTTAGTGCAGATGACATCTCCCTCCTGGCTTCAGAAACAGGTTTTCACCTCCTCAATTCAACAGACAGACAACACAAGTGTTATTAGTATGTGTTCCACAATCAGCAAAATAGGTGAAAGTGAAAACGGGCTTTACAGCTTTACATAGCAAAATCACTTCTTATGGACAATCTGTTAATAATAAATACCATCTAATGGAATTTCAGGGATAACTTTAAATTAATTATATGATTGCACACATATTATTTCAGTTTAAGTAAATACTAATTGTGATTAATGTTTTTCATACTGGGTTGCGGTGTCTCTGGTTACTTGTAGAGTTTATATTCTTTTCTATTGTACTTACTTTTCTATTGTACTTACTTTAGTCAAAATATTTCTTTTGTTAAAATTTACAATGTATTTGCCCAATTGTCCTCATCCTGCGGACCTTGGAACCCTCTTGTATGAGAGATTGGATATAGTGAGCTTTCTTTTTTGTCGCCTAACAATACCATTATAACTAACTCAACTAACTTACAATACAGCAGTTTCTGTGTGTCACATAAAAGCAAATCTTTTGTGCTTTAGATTGTGTCTTCACTGAAGGACATGTATATGATTTAAACAGTGATTCGTAAATTTATGTCTTATTTTAGGTTCACTCATGTTTGTGCTGTTTATAGGTCAGAGTGTGATGTTTAAAACGAATTCCTATACGGTATGTTTGTATTTTATCTGTATGATCTTCTTATGTTTGCCTTAAGATGCTGCTTTGTAAGGATCAGGCAAATCTGATTGTGTGCAAGTGACTGAGTTGGTCCTGTATGCAGTACCACAGACAGCCAGTAGATGGTACTCTACTGTGGGGCTAAGCAAGAAAAGGGGAGCATACACTGTTGGTGTGAAAAAGGACAGGGGCTTCTCAATCAACTTTCACAAGGTCATTTGATAAGACATGTTTAGGGAGATTCTTAAAGAAATAATGCAACTCCCCCGACTGCATATTTGTGGGTTTTACAGAATATATGCACACTGTGGGCATTGAAAAGCCTTGCACAAAGTAACATCACAAATTTAAGTTGAGAGACAGATTATATAGAGGTAATCACGGGTGTATTGCCCCATGTCTGTCCAGTGCTGTGTATAACAGACAACAGCAGATGGCCCATGGCTGGCTCCCTGCATGGCCTAGTCAGCAAGAATGTTAGGTAGAGGTTACTTTGTTGGGTGATTATTCCTGTCAAAAAGCAGGCAACAATGCAGCCCGCTGCTTTGTTTCCCTGTTTTCAAAGGCATTTGTTCTTTGATAAGGTACCGGAAACAGTTAGCGACACGATGGTGGGAACCTATGGAAAAGAATACACTTTCTATCAATTGTGTGTTCCTTATCCCCTGGTGGCGTTTGCTGGGTGTGGGAATAGGCAGCATTCTGGGCACTGCTGCTCTGAGATAGCATTCACAGACCAGAGCACAAGAACAGGCTGCATTCAGCCTGAGGAACCAGGGGCCCTACACTGCAGAATTGTACACAGGGATGGACAATGTACACTATCTTTGGTTTGGACACAAAGAACCAAGGAAAGATTTTATTGTAAGGTTTGGCAGGTCTTGTTTGGAGACTCTCTCTCTCTCTCTCCCTCCCTCTGCCTCTCTCCATCTCTTGCTCAGTCTGTCTCTGTATTTGCTTGCTACCTTCCTGTTGCAGCAATTTCATTACAAATGTATTATTGTACATTTGACTGATTTGCTAATGACAGATAGACGAGTAAATACTACCTTCTATCTTTCCCTGTCATCATCTCTCTCTCCATTCAACCTATGTCCATGCGTTCAGTCATTCTTCTCAAGCTCTGTGATCTCTGACAGAAAGTGAAATCTTAATTATGGTTTTGTTAAAATAAAAGGAGGGCTTCTGAAAGGCATTTCTGCTGCATTTTTTGATGCTCTATCAAATAGTACAAATAAACATCTTTGCAGCGCATGCTCGGAAACAAGCAGCAAAATGTTGTAGATATTGATATAATTGATACTATTTAATAATTGGCATCTGTGCGTGCTGAATGTCTCCACTGATTTGTGATCCATTCAGTGCTGGAGCTCATCAGATGATGTGAAGGCTAAGCGTTTTTAGTAGAAGCTGGACCCACTGCTGCCACCCACAGAGACACCACATTGCATTGGGTAAATTAGTATTATGATTTTAAGGGATAAATACCCGTTCCACCTAATTAATCCACCACATCACAGGGTGATATGACACCATGAGCCCAATAGATCAAGGACCACAGATCAAAGGCACCACCACTGTTAGAATCCTACACAGGCAAGAAGAAGGTTTCTTGTTTATTTCTATGTACAGATGGCCTGTGAACTAATAACTAAAGAATACAGCAATATACGCAAATTTGTTTATTGGTTGTTGACCAAATGATCCTGCATCGTTGGTCCACCAATAAGCATGTCTAATTAGGCAGACGGGTTTTAAAACTCAAGATTGAAATTCTAAGGCTTGTTGAAATTCCCTGTTTGGAAAAACATCATTCTGTCATTAGCATAATGTACGATTTAAAGTGTGTGCTCTGAATTAAACCCCCATTTGTAGATTGGATTCTTATGGTCAGTATGTAAACTCAAATCTGATCAATATGTTAGCTGGAAAACTTTTTTTAAACGGTTCCCTCTCAGAACTGGTAATAAATTGATTAGTTGGTTTGGCATGTATCTAAGGGCTAAGGCTGGAGTTGGCATAGAAATATAAAACTGAAATATCAGAAAAGATGGGCAGCTGCTCTGTGAATGAAAAAAAGAACCTTGTCAGAAGCAGAATAAGTAAGCCAGCCATCGATGTTCTTCAATGTTCTAGTTTTAAATCTACATAAAAATAAGTCTTAACTAACACTATAAGGGATCCAAACAACATTGTAAGATTGCTGTGACATTGTGATAGTTCGTAGTAATAAAAGTGTTGCACACATTTGGGCCTTTCCTCATCCTGAAAAGAGCTTGCTAGGCCCTCTTTCTATTTAACACACTGGCTGCGCTCTAAAAAAAATGTCACTGTTCTGCCAAGTTTACCACATATTCACTGTTTACTGATGGTTGTTACACATGTGGTTTTTGCATATGCTCTCCTCTACCACTTAAATCATCTGCGGTCCCTTGGCTTTCTTTTGACATGTGCAATGTTGGTGCTGCCATTGCAGCTTAAATTTTTCAAGCAAAGAAAAGGCATGTGTATGAAATAATAATGACCATTTCAGACAGTTATATTTTCCACATCTGACTGTCATCTCTCCTTTTCTTTCCCTCTGTGACCACCACAGTATACCAGACCTCTTATATACACTTCTATCATAATTTTGTTTATGCAGTCATGGACTATTTACTGTAGTTGCCATTGTTATTAGAGTTAATGTTTCTTATATTTTTGTTTATTTTGGCACACATAGAGTCCAGCGTTGGGAAATGACTGACAAAGCTTTTTTGGAGCACCTCAGTTCTCAACATTCTTCTGATTCATAATGACTTCTTAAATAAAATCTTGAATCGCAGCCTTCAACAAAGCTGGGCTTTGGACCTCCTCTCGTGGGACACAGTCCCCAACGTCAGAGATCCAGCGTTGACTGGACTGACTGACTGACTTGGGACTATGGTCTTGTCCTCAATAATTCATACAAGAGTATCAAGTGCTTCATTAATATACTATTACAAGCCATGTCAAAACAAGAGCATGCATCCCTAAGATACAGTATTTTCAGTTGCATTGTTTTTGTATTTTTGTTTTTACCATTCTGCATAATCCTGTTCTGAAAACACATTTTATTGAGCACTTACAAGCTGATTGTGTGTACACAGTGTTAGGTTAAATATCAAATGCCACTCAAAACATTCTCCATTATTTATTTAAGGTAGCATTGTGAAAAATCCCACTTCTGTCAGACGACATCAGTGCAAATGATGTACACATGTCTTGTGGCGTAGAATCTCTTTCAAAGAGGCACTGTTTGTTTTGTCACTGTTCCTTTGTGTAGGCACGGCTGCAGTCTCAGCAGAGTGTGGATGTCACAAAGCATTAGGAAGTATGAGATTCAGGATGTTACATTTAATCTCCTCGACTTCCCCAGTTAGCAGAGGAGCCAAGCAGCAGCTGAGGGAGTCCCAGCATCCTGTAGAACAAAGCTGGCTGACATGATGTTTGCCTGAGGGGCCTGCACTCACTCTCTCACAGGCATAGTCTGCAAGCATGTAAAACAATGAGAAACCAGTCAGCTGACAGATACACTAAGCTGCAGTCACTTTGAATGACAACAGTGTATGAGAGAAGCAGCGGCGGCCCCAGTCTGGGACTCGGTACAAACAGCTTTGCGAGCAGACAGAAGGCTCTATCACAGCTATCACTCAGGGCTTCTTAGATCACGCTGTTGTAGTTTATTGCAGTGTTGGGATACTGCAGAGTTATCATGTAGTGTATATTGTGACAATATTTTGCCCCAAACAACAGCAGCCTGTGGAGGGAATAGCTGCCTGCTTATGTGACTGTGATGTGTTCTCCGTCGTTGCAAAGGCAGTAAGTAAAGCACAGTGGTCACTCTGATTACTGAGAGTGCTGCTGTGGCCCAGGGTTAAATGGGAGCAGATGCCTTCTTACATAGCAGAGTGAGCGACTCTCCTCAGCCCTCGGCCCCCCTCAAGCTTCCCAGTTCAGTTTTCCTTCCATGTAATGGTGATCCACAGCAAGACGACGCATTTGAACCCAATGACCCCAAAGTTTATAGAAATTACAATCAAGGTAGTTATTTAGATTGACCTGATTTGATGCTCAGCTGATTTAGGTGCTCCGCTGCTCTGTGTCAGTGTCAGATTGACCCTTTCCTGTTTACCGCCAGCTTTGGAATCAGGTTACTTACAGCAAAAGATGTGAGTGTGATTAAGATTTGAAAAGGCCACCTACGAAACCTACGAAAAGAAACTTCATTCAGGAGCATGTCAAAAATCAGGCTGTCTTGACCTGATTACACGTCATCGATGCTTTAATTTCATCACTGTGAGATAATTGTAATTCATCGTAATTCAGTGCCAAAACACTATCTCATGTCTTCACTGGTCACTTTTAGAATTGGATTTAAGATTCTACTGATCATTTATAAAGTTCTTCATGGTTCTGCTCTCTGCTACATTTCTGTATTGCTGTTCCCCTATAAGCCCTGTTGGCTGTTCCTGAAGCCCGGCTTATGACTAAAGGTGGCCGGGCTTTTGCAGTAGAGGCCTTTCAATTCTGGACCTTCTTGTCTTTGCATCTGAGTTAGTGACATTGTTGAAATTATCCTCAACATGTATCTTTAAAAAAAAGGCTTTTATTAATCCAAGACCACTGTTTTATCTTATTTATTATTAGTGTTTATCTTTATTCTTGAGAGTTTTATTTATTTATTTTTTTTT
>OMNN01062217.1:74340-85744 GCA_900302755.1 Chromis chromis | reverse complement strand
TTTTATTTCTGATTTTATTTGCCTCAGTTCTGAAATTATTTATTTTTAGTACCACCATCGAAGGCACTTTGTAACTTGGTTTTGAAAAGAGATGTATAAATAAAATTTATTATTATTAGGGATGCGTGATATTAGATTTTTGCTCATATTCAATATGCTGATATTTTCAAACTCATTTTGGCCATTTGACGATATGTGCACATATTTTTTCCACCTAATTGCATCACCTAATCAGATCTCTACTGTAGTGGAATTAACACATTATTATGCCTGCTCTTATGGTGATGAACTAATGACCGACGCGGACGTAAAATGCAATTCACAATTTCACTGGGAAAAATAAGAAAACCCCTCCAACTTGCGTGTAAAACAAGCTATACTTTTTTATTGTTACATTTTAAAACAAAACTGTCAACTTTTAGTCTGACAGACATGATCTGCCTGTCAATGTTCATTTTGGACTGATGGCAGTATTTCAATTTAATGCCTTTGTTGGCTGACGCAATGATAATGCTGATATGCTCATGCATTGCTATTTACTATTATCAGTTACCTGAAATAAAGACACATGCATGGAGAACACAGAGCTCTGACTGTCAGCTTTCGTACAAATCAGAGAATCTACATTTCACCAATAAATCCAAACATATTTTCCAATAACCATGCTTAGCTGACACACATACCCCACTGTCCCATGGGTGTCCAGGCAGCACACCCACCGCTCCCTCTACAGGTAAAGAGGCCCACTCAAAACGGTCATATGGCTCAGCCTTTGGCTTCTCTGCCTGCCCTCCTGTGCATCTCTGGGGTACATGAGACTCTTCGGCATCCACCACTTCTCTCATTAGCACATGCCAAGCTGCTAGTTGCTGTGGCTGAATCCAGGGCATGTCAGGAGCCATGTCTAGGAGCCACTTGAACTGACAAGATGAGAATGAGGGGCCAGGGGCTGGCATATGGTGCTGATTAGCAGTCAAGTTTACAGGGGTTCTCCATCCACAGAACATAATCAGACCTACTCGCAGCATCCTGCCCACTGAACATCATCTCACACACATTGATTCCCCCAAGATACCACTGTGCCTTCTAAAAAAGCAAATATATTCCATTATTTAAAACTTTTGCTCTGAAAGGAAACACTAAAGTTGTGTCTTTTAAACTGAGTCTTACTTCGCTGAGACTGTACAAATATGTGTTTGATGATTTTCTTGTAAACAGGTCTTTTGGAATTAATGAAAATGAAAAGCGAGTTCTCAGGCTTACCCCGAGGGACCTTGTCAAATGTTGATGGATTTCTGTGTGCACTGACAAGTAAAAACTAATATCTATGAAAAAAAAAAAAAAAGAAATCACAAAACTATTCTACATATTAATGAGTGATTTCAAACAGTCTATGCCTGCCCTGGATGCACCTCCCTGCCCACCAGGCACAGAGCACAACTCCCCTCAAACAAAACTTTCAGTGCCACAGTCGAAGCAGCAACATCTGGCTCCTCATGTAGGCACTTATTAGGATCAAATTAAGTAGAAATGAATGGGATGATACATGACAGGGTGCAGATGTTCAAAGCTGTGGTGTGAAAATCTGAGGGCAGAAAACGGCTTAATGAATTCTGCGTCTTACAGCAGGGGTGAGGCTTTGGGTTCACAGGTTAAAAAAAAAAGGCTAATTAAATTCTGAAGCAGACGCACGAGAAAATAAATGTTTGTTGCTTGTCGCTCCCCCGTTTACCCGTGGCACGCTTTGGGACAATGTTATGATTTGCAGTTAATCAAGCAATACAGGGAAGTGTAAGTGAGTGGTCTGCTCTTTTGTGATTTATGAACAGATGCATATCAGACTTGGCACATTCATGTCCCTGGTGAAGTTCTGAACTGTTATTCAGACCAGGTTACCATTAAAACATACTGAACTTCTGGTGCTGGTTTCCCCTCAAATTATTTTGTTTAACGCATTTTAATTTCATTACAGTAAATTAGTAATAAAGATGTAAAAAAATAAAAAATAAAAAATTCTCCCTATGATTTCTCATCAGTAAATCTTACCTCGCAAAAATATATCTACATGGAGTCATATAGTCCACAACGGCACTTTGACCATTCTTAGTTTTATTTATGAGACTGTTTTATGTCACCTTCCAGTATTATTCCATACAATATATTGACTTTGAAGCACCTCTGCCAGTTAGACTGGCAGAGACTCACATTGGGCTGTTGACGTCACACCTCTCAGTAGATAGCAGTTTATTTTAAAGAGCCATAAGACTTAAGCCAGTGGGAAAACTCAGTTTAACTTAAATGATGTCATCACACATCTAAAAGTGACTTTCAGCTGGCTGTCATGGCTGAGCTACTCAATAGTTACCTCAGTGTTGAATCACAATTCTTTTAATTACATCCTTGAGATCTATTATTTTAGGTTATTTTCCTTCTTTGGTGTGGGGCTGCTGCTCTTCTAAATCACAGAGTCTCTCCTTCCTCGTTAATGTCTCCTCAGACTGCGTACCGACCCCCAAAGCTGTGCAGGGCCAAGTCTAATTTACACATTTTCACCAGCATAATGTTTATGGGTGTTTTCCCCCGACTGGCTTCATTGCAGATTATAAGCGTGTGTGTGTGTGTGTGAAAATTGTAAGTTTGTAGATGTCACAGCTAAATGTTAAAACAGATGTGGCTCCTTGTAGAGTTCTGTAATTGGTTTATTGTCTTCTTGCAGAGAAAAATATATAGCCCTGATGGACTCAATATTTTGATCTGGTGACTGTTTCTTTTTCTTTTCACTGAAATGCTCTGGACATTTTTACATATTAGAATAATGAACAATACGTGAACAGTATGAAAAATAGTGGAAAATTCATAGTTTTAATAGCTGTAGTTCTTTTCAATGGAAAATTAACATCACAACTTAACTGTCTATTAAAATATCAGTGCTGCTTGTGTTGTTGCCGGGGCCAATCTTCATTGTAAACACAGAAAGCTAAATCAAAACGGGATTGGTACAGGAGCATCAAGTAAAATTTGAATAACACTGAGAAGATTCATGTCATATTTTTGGCAATCAGTGACAAAAACAGGAATGTATTAAATAATTTTGTGAACTTCTGCCACGGCATACCTCGTTATAATTTATACATGGTAATGTTCCTCCTTTTTTATATAAGAAAAATGTTAATTTCTTTTCATGACCTTAGGGATCTCAAAAAATGTATCTTTTATATTTACACGCCTTTTGATCCAGCATACAGTTCTGTATTGACCCGAGCATAATGCAAAACAAATAGTAGTGTCCAAGGCCTTTCTATTGGTGGCATCCAGAGGGAGCAATTTGTTTTTACAATTCCAAGTAGAGGGCAGGTGAGTTATTTCTTTGGCTGTGTTTTACACATGACTGTGTTCCTGCATATTATAGAGAACCCTATAAAAAATTTTAAGTGCAGACCCATTTCCCTGCACAGGAGACATATCATACTTTGTTCCAAGTGTTCTGACACATAAACACACATTTTTGGTAATTCACAGCTAAGAAAAATACTCTGGAGCTCGTTTTCTTCTCTGTTTCTATACCAAAAATAAAAGCAGATGAGCAGCCTTCAAAATTGGAAATGTTGTATAAGGTGATGCAGAGATGCCAGAAAAAAAGCAGAGATACACGCATGTGCATATGGTGTAGACACCCACACACACAGACACACATTACTGTGACTTTGCAAACACACTCCATCTTTCTGGGTTGGCACTTCCAACAGGAAACTGACTAACAGTATTATGTGACACCATGGAATGTTCTAGGGAGCAGCAGCCTAGCAGCACTGACCTACACCCAACAACAATACCTCTTTTTGTCCTGCCATTCCCTCAAAATCTCAGCTCTCCTCTCAAATGCAGGTGTGGTGCTCCACAATAAACATTTTTCAACAGGCATAATTAAAAGAAATGAAGTCAGTGTTCCTTAGCACAAATCAGGGCACTCAAGGGAATGACACAGTTCCCTCTATATAGGAAACTGGGAGGAACAGCATGTTACAGTACATGCCAGCTCTCCAGTAAGTTGATTGTAAATAGAATTTGGCTGGTGAACCAATAAAAACAGGAGGAAAAAAGAGAGGTTCTGGACATTTATTCATTGTACAGACAAGTATGACACAATTTTCTGAGTAACATTTTATTTAGACTGGAATAATAATTTTGGGTGGTCTATGGAAATTGTAAAATGTTCATTATGAAGCATTGCAGCAGGATGTTTAAACTGACTGACCATTAGACTTTAAAAGTAATCTGTAATGGAAGAAAATGAACCTTAAAAACATCAACTACCTATTAATGAGTCTAATAGTTTTGCTATTTCCCCAGTTATTATAGCCTAATTGCATTATTTTATGTTTCATTACAAACTTTTTTCTCTCAAATGTGCTCTGTGTTAACAGTACATACATTGGAGTAAAATATAGGTTTGTAGAATCTTTTAATATGGTGTTTTTCTCCCTTTGCTTTCCTGGATTTTTACTTGAGGGGTTTGCGTCGGGTTTGCAGACTAATCTTTGGATGCTTGAATTGCATCAGTCATTTTCAACAAGTTGTTATAAGTCACAATGGCTGTGCCCAAACTGCAAAAACCAAAGCCATTAAGTTGATGAGCTCAGAAGTATATGCAGAAATAGAATCCTTCAACTTCAAAGTAACCTATGTGGAATTCTCTGTATATGTGTTTTTGCTTAATTTGTAGATACTTTCTGCCACTTTGTGCCCAGCAAGAGTGAAAAGCTCACCATTTCACCTTGCTGTATATTCTAGTCTTCTCTGTAAAGTATGCATTAATTTATTACTTTGTCAAATACAGATCTTACTTATGTTTTTTTTTTTTTTTTTTTTTTTTTTACCATTTAACCAGAAAGCAATTGAAGCATATACATTTAGAAAAGGGTTACATGAACATATGTTAACAGTTGCAAAAAAATGGTTTCTTTTATCAATTTAGTAGATTTAACATGTTTTTAGGATTTGATAGAGCTGTATTTTCCTACTTGTCCTGATGTAGGGGATTTGAGGCTTGCCACGGCTTCATTGGGGTTTCAGCCACACAGCAGGAAGAAGATAAAAAGGGGGGCTTTGCAGGAAGAAAAAAAATCACAGCGCATTAAAAACAAATCTACTGGGGGATCCACCAGCAGCTTAAGTGAGCCAAGACGATTAAAGGGTCAGTGGTCATAGACTGCAGGTTGAACGTACCTGATGCCACTCACCTTGGTCCACAAGAGGCATTGCCAAAACCAATCTTTCAAAATCAAATACATACACAGGAGACACTGTGAAGGTCAATGCAAAGTTACGGTAGATAATGGCAACCAGCTCAGCAGATCTCTTGGCTTGTTCAGTCGCTCTCACTTTACAAGTCCTCTGGAGTATTAGACATTTCTGCATAGTTTTTCCAAATGTAGGCGGCTATTAGTTTCATTTAGTCCGCCATGAAAATAAAGCTACAGACAACTGAAATTTGGTAGAGAAAAGCAGTCCATCAGAAATCAAGAAACTAATGTCTGGTTTTATGATTCATTGACGTCTGCACTGCATTAACACACAATAACGTAAAAGTAAAACCAGACATGATGTTCACTGTGATAGATTCTGTTACTTATTGCAAGCTTTTCTATTTGATTTAATCCTCTGCTAAATGAATGAATAGAAACCAGTGGCTGCTGGACTTAGACCATTGAAAGCAGTCAAACATAAAAAGTCTGTACTTTGAAAAATGATGGAGAATGTGCCTTAATGCTCAATAACACAGAGAATGTCTTGATGACTGCCATGACTGTTCGCTGGTTCGCACTTTTTTGAAAATCGTTATGCCAGAGTCCGTTTATCACAATCTAAAGCAGCTTCACAGTTTGTGGCGAAAAATTTATACACGCATCGTTTTAGTTTTTTATAAGTGTTACAATAGAATTAGGCCTTCACAGAGACCTGTATGTTGCAGAAGGCTTTAAAGAAGTGCAATTCTGAGTTTGTTGTCTGCTTGTATTAAGTGTAAGGTCTATCCGGTGACATGTAGCAGGTTGTTTCCTTTACTGCTGGAATACCCTGCAAGTCAGTGTGATCCTGTAATGTATCAAACAGACAGTTATAATGAATTACTACTGTACACTTTGTCTTTTTAATTTCTGCAAAACTACAAGATGGAAAACTATAATGACCATCAGTTATTTTAATGCTTGTATTGGCTGCAAAAAAGGCACGATGGTACCATATACGATATGGTACTGTATGTTTGCTGCTCTAATGTTGAAAATGAGTGCAGAAACCTGTTGAGAACACATTTCCCCCTTGGAGTTTTTCTTTTAGTGAAACACAGAGGGTGGACTGCAGTGACTCAACATTTCACTATATCAATAAGGGCCTCTCTCTTTCCTCTGTCTGGTGTCGCTAGTGGTGACTGTGAGTGGCTCCCCAGCCAAAGACCTGCTTTATCAAGCAGCCAATTTAACAAGACAGCTCCTTTCATGCTTCTTGGCTTCTCCAGTGGTAATGGATTTCCTCAATGAGTGTCTCTCTTTCTCCAGGTTTCACACTTTTCTTTCTGTTCTGCTGGGCCCCACTCCAGATCAGATCTTTTGCCACTGACTTTGATTTCTTAAGGTAAGTGATCCATCGCTCCAGGCCTGACCAGCATTGCCTGAAATCTGGCCTCACTTTGGCTCCCTCTGCCTGATATTGTACACTCTAATGCAAAGTGAAAAAGCACGTCTAAGTAGCCTGTCACTCCACCCTTTGCCCCACCAACCCACCCACCTATGCCCACCCCACCTCCAATTCTCTCTCGTCACCTCCTCTGGTTTCCAAGCTGCCCAGCTGGGACTCATTTCCAGTGTGTGTGTGGAAGGTAAACGATACGGTGATATTAAGGGGCATTAAACAAGCTGATGACATTTTGGTCACATTAATGAACACTGGCACTTTAGATGGGGAGGAGGAAGATGGAGGAGCTGAATAGGTAGCTTCTACTGTAGATGATGTCAGTCACTTGCATTTAAAAGCTGCAGTTTTGAATAAACTCCAACCATTTATTTAAATTCTTCAGTTTGAAAATGGGCTTGATGAATTCCTCTTACATTGCTTTGCTCCTAGCTCCAGACTACATTAGTGTGTGCTTTCTTGGATAATTCAGATTGTTTCAGGACCTCAGTTCCTTCTGTGAGGGAAAACCAGCTGAAGATGTGTGAAAACAGTGTGTATATTGTTGGCCGCTCATCTTGGGCCTGGAGCACATGCTGCCAGAGTTTCTCAACATAAAAGAATGAGTACAGCATCAAATAAGAGGAAACATAGATGATCTAGTCCTTCAAGGCTCAGTGGCTGCCCATATGATCTCTATAAACCAAATTAGTGCTGGCTGCCTCATACAGTAGGCCAGCATGTGGCAAATTATAAAATAATAACATTTCTGTGTGCTGCTTTGTTCATTTGCAGTAGGTTTATCTTGGTTCATGGTACCAACTTTTTTTTAAGTGCCAGTACATAGGTTTGAATGTTAAAAATTACTCAATGGCAAGGCCTGTGGCATCATCAGCCCTAGTAATGCTACTTTGCAACTGCTGTATCTTTCCCACCCGTTATCAGCATGTCCCATCCCTATATCTTTCCCTGACAATGGTTAAAAAGAAAACCAAACATGAACTTTACTTTTGTACAAATGACCAAATGCAACTCTCTTGGTAGACAAGATGTGTAACGTGCTAGAGGTTGATGCATAAAATGTTTCTGATAATTTAACGCAACATAGTGTTAGAACGAGCACCTCCACTGATTTGGCCTTCCAGAAAAGCACATCCCCTGTGCAGATGTCCAACAACCTATATAGTCCGTCCTTCATAAATATATTGGGCAGGTCAAGCCATATCCATCGAATCTTAAACCTATAGGCGAAGAAGGCCATTGGACTCTAATGTAAAACAAATCAGATTTGCAGTAGTGTCAAACATCAAAGAATGACAAAATTAATGATGCTAACTCTTTAACGACGCAAATATATATTAAATCCTAAAGAGGACCTGAGCCATGCATACCAAAAGAAGGTTATTGAATGTTTATGGTTGTTAGAGAAACATATAGTAACCTATAAGAGCTTCTTTTCCTTGGAGAAGCCGATGCATGTTTATGTATAACTTCAGACCCCTCTTCAGGCCCCTTTTACCAGTGGAGTAAACTGTAACTCGGCTCCAAAACAGCTCAACCCAAACTAAATATACTCACTGACTGACATGTGCTGGAATATTATATACTTCAAATATACAGTGATATGTCTTTTATATTAACTTTTTATACATACAGTAGGAATAAAAGGCTCTAAGCCACTGGTTTGTATATTTGGACAGTATATGAATGACCGTAAAGACCAGCAAAGGGTTTACTTTCTTCTAACACAGTGGCTCATAGAAGGATAACATCGGTTAACGCAGCGAGTGATACATAACAGCAAATTTGACATCCTTGAACTTTATGGTCCCTCTGAAAGAAGAGGGGGGGACCTTGAAACACCCACACACAGCCCACTTTGATTATTGCCATCCACTCATGTATAAATTGGGCATAACTTGAAGTATGCACAAGCAAGTACAGAAAATATAATCGAGACTAAAATCTGAACAAAGGCCCATGCAGCAGGTGTTGGAAACTCGCTTTTATTCTCACTGTACCTTTGTTAAAACTGAAACTGTGTCAGCAGAAAATACCAGATCAAAACAGGAACCTAAACTCAACATGAAACAGAAGCACACTGGTCTTCCATACACAGACTATATCTCTGAAAAAATCCCAAAGACTGCATACCTAAACATCAATGAAGAAGTGCTGTCAACACAGAGGGGCCAACATATTAGGTCATGTACACTCACCTGCACATTCAGAGGAGAAAGTTTTGAAGACCAAAATGTGAAACTCTGAATACAGAAAGTTTGAACAAGATGAAACTCACCAACAAAGGTTTGAAACGGAGTGAAAGAAATGCAAGCAGAAATAACTCAGCAATGGTTGTGAATAGGGCTGAAACGATTCCTCGAGTTATTCGAGTAATTCGATTACTAAAATACCTCTAGGCTTTGTTTATTCCACCATATACTAAACTATATATGCACGATACAACGCGGATGTCCACGGACGCGGCAGCAGCGCCGCCTCGCTCTGAAACCCATTGATTTAAATTGCTTGTGCTGCGAGAGACCGCATGCTCCCCGAGGTCAAAGTTCCTCCGCGCTATGACGTAGGAACGTGCATCTCACCTGCATGGAGAGCAAAGTGGAGGAAAAGCCGGTGAATTATAGACAGATTTGTGGTTGTATTGAGACTCGGGGAGAAATGTTTTCGTACTAGCAAGGCTAGTGCTAATGTTAGCTACTTAGCATGGGACAAATACATCTTCACTGTTGAAGTTTTGCATCAAACTGAAAGCTTCCAGATGGAGAGGTTAGTGATGTTGCCCCGCTGGAGGTTTTGAAAACTCCACCTATGTTGCTCGCCAGACTCCCCAGAAGCTGACCCTGAACCCCGTGGCAAGCGCAGCGCATACCGCGTCCTGTTAAAGCAGCAGCACAGTGCGCTCTCTTCCGCTTTTGATGCTTTATTCATTTATTTTAAGAGGAATTGAATTGGTTGTTCATTTAACTGACTTATTATTTTCTCTGTTATGTATTACTCTGAAATTAAGCTAAAGTAATTTAATTGAATATTTAATTGAAAAATCCAATTACTCGATTAATCGCCAGAATAATCGATAGAATACTCGATTATTAAAATAATCGAAAGCTGCAGCCCTAGTTGTGAAAACACTGTAATCTCATAGGCACAGTTTCTGAATGTACGCTAGCCATGTTTTGACAGTACTTACCAGTGTTTAAAAATTAAACTAAAACTAAATAAAATGCAATATTTCAAAACGGGAACTATGGTGAAATGTACATCTTTCTTCAAAGAATAGAAACTAAATGATGATGTTCAAGACAGAACTTTAGAAGATTAACTCTTACTCTATGACCTGCATCATCTGTGGAATCACACACTGCAGCTCCTGATTAGTAAAAGTTACCTCTGTGGTGGAAAAACACCACTCCCTATATGATTAGATATACTTACATTAAGCATTATGCTTGTAATCAACTAAGGTAGTGCCTGAAATGCTAGTTGTTTTGAAAGTATTCTGTGTCCTCAGAAAATCCCAAAATTGAGGTTAGGAAGATATAAAACCCCGGTACATTTTGTACAATAATAATTTTTTGTGTTCTGCACTGCACATACCCATATCTTTTGTGTAATAAAGGGTCTTATTTTTGGAACCTCTTCTCCTAATGATTTTTTCCACTACACCTCCACTGCTGAATTATCTCTAGCTGAAAAAGCTGACCTGTTGCACTGAGAAGGGCCTGCATGCAGCAGTGTTATGTGTCTTTCAGTGATGTTACCTGACATTACTGGTTGATGGAGAGATAAATTTAAACTCGTCTACAAACGTCAGTGAGAGTTAGACAAGAAACGGCAACAAAACTGCTAAGAAAACTATGTACAAGCAGCTTTTCTTTTATAAAAAGATAAATGATGAGGATGAAATGCTGACACTACTTTTAGTTGGATATATTTTATGTTGCTATTGGAAAGAATGATAAATTCCAGGATTGTTTATAGCACTCCATATAAATCGTCCAATAGATGTTTGCCAAACAAAAATCACTGATCAAAGGATTTAGCGTTTCTTCTGAAACTAAACCCAGAAGATAAACTGTGTTTTTCGTGAGTGAATTATCTTCTGAATGAGATGCTGCTCTTCAGTGAAGAGAACGGGTAGCTGTGCTAATGCTAATGCTAATGCTAGATCTGGATTTACTGAGGAGAGTCCGAGGGTCAGAGGGACATGAACACTGAGCGGTTACCAGTAACCTTGTGAAAGATGAGAATACCACCTGTTACCATGGTAACTGTACACAAAGATGGTGATAGCTACAGTCTCAAAGTACTTAGTCTAATATTAGACTAAAATTTAATTTTTTTGTTGACTAGAAGTAGGGTAAAACTACCAAAAATGACTAAAATTTCACATAATCGAATATACACCGTTCAGGCATAACATTATGACCACCTGCCTAATATTGTGTTGGTCCCCCTTATGTGGTCAAAAATGCTCTGAACCATTGGGCATGGACAAGAGGACCTCTCAGGGAGTCCTATGGGGTCTGGCACCAGGACGTTGGCAGTGGATCCTTTGGGTACTCTGGATTGACAGAGGCCAACAAGCCAACTTGTTCCACTGCATCCTGTTGATGCTTGATCAGAATGGGGTCTAGGAAGTTTGGAGGTCAAATCAACATCTTGGGCGATTGTCATATTCCTCCAGATGTTCCTGATTGGTTGATGTTGTTGCCATGTG
>OMNN01062217.1:63557-74004 GCA_900302755.1 Chromis chromis | reverse complement strand
GCTTGAAAAATTCACCGATCAGGCAGAACATTATGACCACCTGCCTAATATTGTGTTGGTCCCCCTTATGTGGTCAAAAATGCTCTGAACCATTGGGCATGGACAAGAGGACCTCTCAGGGAGTCCTATGGGGTCTGGCACCAGGACGTTGGCAGTGGATCCTTTGGGTACTCTGGGTTGTGCAGTGGGGTCTCTGTCAATCAAACTTGTTCCACTGCATCCTGTTGATGCTTGATCAGAATGGGGTCTAGGAAGTTTGGAGGTCAAATCAACATCTTGGGCGATTGTTTGATGTCTTTGCCATGTGGTGGGGTGCATTTTCCTGCCGGGGTAGGCCAGTGACATTTGGGATTCCCATTTTAGGGGGGCGTAACAGAAAATAATTGAGAAGCACTGCATTAGACCAACATGGTCCTTTATTGTACAGGAGGAAAGCCAAAAATATTGCAGGGAAATGCACAAAAGACAATCTTATTAGCTAGTGCTGTCTGCTGAGTTTAATGGTGAGTTTCAGTTTTTTCAAGAGACACTCATCTTCAAAATCTGACTCCTGCTGTTTTCTACCCTCCACCACCATCTCTTGCCTTCCCAGTGTTAACGTCACTTAATGCATTTCCTCAGAATATTCCATCAGAGTAAATCCTGTGGTTGTACAGAACACAGGCTCATGGTTTATGCTTCTTCTTTTCTAACTACAGGGTTTATACAGTGCTACAGTACCGTTTGCCATGGTGCTTAAATGCATCTATGTGGTTCTGAGACATTTGTTACAGCACACACTTTCCATTGCAGCATAAATTGAATTTAATAATTTGTGTAAGAGTTTCTTTTTTTTAAAGATTTATTTTTTTAAGCCTTTATTAGATAGGACAGTGGATAGATTGGGGAAGGACATGCGGTAAATGCCCAAGGCCGGAATCGAACCCGGGACAGCCGCTACGCCTTAGCACTTGTGTCACGCGACATAACCATTAGGGTATTGGGGCGCCCTATGTGTAAGAGTTTCTTTAATCAAAGTGTCATAGGTTGTGGGAATGCTCTCACAATGTAAAAATGTGAGAAAAATTAAATATATTTTTGCGAATCATACAACAATTAATCCTTGAAATCTAAGAGCACAAAGGGTCTGAAACTGTAACCACAGCAGTAACCCAATGGCAATGAAGTCTTTGCCCAAAATGGATCTTTTTTTCAGAGGTGAAATCTAGCAACTTCGATTTCCCTTTTACATCTCATTTTGTGAATGTTCACTCATAACCGTACCTTTATGGGAGGCCGTGGATTGGAGACAGAGTCACAAGAAACCAGATGACAACTGTTCCAGGACTTGAATTTCAAACCACACACCATTACATCCTTAACTGTAGGAGCCACATTGAGAACATTGGGTCTGGAAAAACGGCACTACAATTTAGTGGACTAGTAGAAAGCTTTTAAAACCAGAGTCTTAATGTAAAACAGACGGCAAAGTTTGATTTTGCTGCAGTGATTCCAGAAGCGAACATGTGTCTCACCATGGTGCCAAATTTCTGACAACTTCAATATTCAGGGCACCAACACCATTAATCCACTGAATTAACAACATAAATGGACTGCTATAATTCATTCAGGTCTTTTTTCCAGCGCAAAGTAACTTTTAAAAAAGTGAGTCAGATGATTTTTTCAGACAAGGACTTTTATATCTTTTGAGCACAAAACCACAGTGGAGGTAACTGCCAAATCCTCAAATGAAATACACTGTACTTAACGGCAAAACCAATAAACTGATAAATTAATACGTTTCAAGATGATCTCAATTCCTTCTTTCTTTTTTCATGCACACTGCACATTATATTTAAGAACGCCAACAGCTTAAATAGATGTAAAGCTTCAATCTGATCTTGATTATTAAGATATTTTCCAAGCTCTATGCAATTGGCACCGCATGTCTCTCCTTTTTTCTTTTCTTCCTTTTCCTCTCATTCATCGTGTTGTTTTATGATGCGTTACTTTGCACTATCTGTCACTGTAACACAAATAACAATTCACAATCCTGTCACTACTTGTGTTTTTCTTTCTTCACCTTTCTTTTGATGTCTCTGTTCTTTGCATAATATCCATTAATATTCATATTCTGTGCTGTATTATCTGTGCAAACAATATTTTTTACATTTTTTTAAATAGTTCCTAAAACAAATGTTGTCAGGTGTTGATGATTAGCTGAATGTAATGGTTTGGGGGTTTCTTTTTTCTAAGGGTAATCACAGGCCGAATGAATTGTGTGTTTCGGCGCAGATGCATTTGAATTAATTGTGACTGCACACAGGGCATTAAGGCTGAGTATTCTGGATACTCCTGTGATCTTTCATAGCGTTTAAGATTTGCTGGCCAGTACCGAGGCGGTGGTACATAATGAGACATATTAGAATTACAGTAGATATTTAAAAGGCAGGGCAAATCAAAAGGCTTCGCCACCTCTGGGTGAAGGGTAATTGAGCTAGCTGGCTGTATTCTGAAGCTCTGTGGAGACTTTGGAGACAAAGCCACACTAATCATACCACTATAATTGATACTAAGACTACTTTTTGTCCCACTGGTCATGCCACGGGCGTTGCTGAAACCCTAACAATGGCATTTTTCACAACTCTTCTTGAGTCTTATAAATACTGTGGTTCAGTGCATGTGGAATATGCCAACTAATTAGATGAGAATAATAAAGATCACGGATTAAGTTCTGAGCCTTAAAATCTAGTCAGCTGTTTGGAGAACCAGTGGGGATTCTCATTTGGCCTTATTGTACAGTAATTAAGCTTCTTCTCTTCTTTGCTGACTCAAATTTATAAGTCAGATTTACAAAATATATTGTCATGCAATGTCCTGATGCCCTACTACCTACTAAGTAAAGGAGTCTCGTCATCTTCCAGAAAAAGGCATTCTCAAAGTTATGCACGCACATCTATAAATAATTTGCATGTACCAAAGTATTAATTATCTGCTCTGAAAAGTATTTTTTAAAATACCTGCATGATTTATGGTTGCTCCCAGTTCTTGTATTACATGCTGGTCTTCTTGAGTGAGGCATAGAAAACTGCATTCAAGATATTTTTTTTCTGCCAACAACATTGTGTAATAAAATGTACATCACCTCTAATCAGGAATTCTTTGTGTCACTGAAATCAAAGAGTGGCAAGATTTCCTGTATCCCAGTGTGATTTGTGATGCTTTAAAAAGTACTTGAATCAGTGTATGTCACAAGATCCTGCAGTAATGTTTGTAGCCACTAGGCCAAAATCACCTCACAGCTGTGCACCATCTCTGGGGACTTAACTGATAGTCCGCAAACCACTAATGAAAAGTATTTTTTAAAGTCACATTAACCCGGCTGACATAAGTTCTAAGGAGAGAAGCAGGCCAGCTCTATCTTGAAAGTGACAGTTTTATTTTTGTAATTTCACATTTCTTCACAGTGGATGTGAAAATCATAAGTCATTGTCTCGTCTGTACCTCATGTGTGCTTTGTTAATGAAGAAGATGTTTTGTGAGTGTTTGTATAAACTAGCCTTAATCCTAAGATTAAAAAATGGATTTGTGTAATCGTACTTACTGAGGACCTTCCCTTATCCCATCATCAAATATGGAAAAATTGTAACAGTTGTGCAATATCTGTGTTCCAGAAGTAATTCAGAGCCTCTTCTTGTCCATAACAAAAGCTTACAAATACAGCTGCCATAAATACACTTTTGTGGGCCATGTATAGAACATGATCATGCCGACTTCAGTGTGCTAATGAATGGATATGTGCCAGTGTAACAGTCATCAGTGTGAACATCGCCTTTGATGCCTCATCGAGCAGAAAGCTCTTAAACAAAATGTTTGAAGTGTCTGCCTGTGTAATAATGATTTATAATTCTCTTGAACTAATGCAAAATTTGCTGGTAAAATTTTTTTGAAATAAAAATAAATTGTGCCCGGAGGGTCAGGCCAAGATTCAAAAGACGATCACCCAAGAGCAGCAAATGATTTAATAAGCCACCAGCTCCACTACGGCATGGAGAGGAGCAGAATGGAGAATTTCAAAGTGTGTCTAATTAACATCAGTTTATTACTATGTCAATCTCTTCAGCAAGCGTGTGAATGAGGGGAGGGTTTAGAAAATGTAGAACTGCTTTGCTTAAATACATGGAATAACACTTAGCTCCTTAGGTTAATATGAAAGTCTTAACCTCACCTCCACACAGAGAAACATCCTTTTCCGCGTGTCTGTATTGTCACAGCCAGACAAAATATGAATCATCACAGCCCAGCTTTTTTAGCTTTGTTAGAAAATCATTAAAAATAGAACACAACTTCCAAGATTTTTCCATCACCATTAATTCCTCAAGGAATGAGTAAATGAATATTTAATATCACTTGCATCTATATGATTGCATAGTAATTATTAGAACCCAAATGCTTGACAAGCTTGGTGTAATATAATTTGTAATATGTTCAATTTGCAGGGGAGACAATGTTGAATTCCACAGGCACCGTGTTTTAATCTTATATTGGTTTTTCATCACTACCTCTGTGTCCACAGAGACGAGAAAAGGTCCCTGATAGATAGGGCAAAACCTAAAGAATCACAAGTTAAAGCATTGAGCAGCAGGAGCAATTAACAGGTCTCTGCTAACCTTGCTATAAGTTAACAGGATGGTTACTTGTGTGTGTGTTGTGTTTTTTTATTTCCCACTGTCCGTTGAATGATCACTATGTCCTCATTCTCTTCTGAAACTCTAGAGTTAAAAATTGTAGCAAAGACTTAATAACATGTTCATGTTTTAGACTCATTACTGTGATATTTTTAAAATTTCATTAAAAATCATGCAAGAACCAAACAAACACCAACTTTCAGGTGCCTACAAAACATGTTTACAGATACACAAACACTATTGAGGTATATGATAACCAGATTTTGCTTTTTGTATGCAAAACATAAATTGGTAATTCATCTCTCGACTTGTCAGCAGTCATTTTCTTATCCCCTGTCATTCCCTTGTCTTTGGCCCCTTTCTTTTGGTCAATACATGCCAAAATTGTTACTTGGCTTTCATAAAAGCCCAAATTGCAGATTCTCATTTTAACAGTGGGGTTTCTCCAGTCTTATTTTTCCACTGGTCTCCTGGATTGTCTTGGCAACTAAGTGACCCTTTTATCTTAAGGAGTAGTGGCAGCTCAGCCGTGGTGCTGTGACGGATCGGGGATCTTGCATCAGCTTACGCTCTGGACATTAAGTCATTTGTAGAGTTCGCCACATGTTTCGTAACATACTTGGGCACTGTAGGTAATTCATCCATGAAATCATAATTGAAATCACATTGAGATGCAAGCAGCTGCATTTAAAGCTTGACTGATGATCAACAACAGCAACAGTGTGGAAACGCAAAAAGCCTGTACAAAGACTGGATCCGTCCGCTACCTGCCGGTGTTTCACTCAGTCAAGGAGTAATATTTAAATCATTATACACGACTCATTTTAAAAGTAACTGCATAGCGTATTATTTTCTGAAAGAAAAACTGTCATATTATCTCTTTGTTATACCTCATACTTGTGTTAATTCTTACCTTCAGGTTTTTGTAAACATATTGTAATAGTGTGTATGATAAAATCATGGTGATTATGTTTATGTTCAAATATTTGAGGTAAAAAGTTATGTCTAGATGGATAATCGAAATGGCAGTTTATTGCATTACTTGACTATAAAAGTCTGAATTTGTGGCAAAAAATGGAAATACAGAGAGTCATTTGAGAACTTGTGGATCATGTAGTGAAAAAGCCAAAGTTTATTCACTATCATGTTTTAAAAAACGCCTTGAGTGAGCAAAAACACATCGAATCACCTCTATCCACAACCCATCACTCGAAACCAGTGCAGCTGTATTAATTGTTGAATTGTAAAGCAGTACACAATATTATGATGACGTGTTTGTTTCTTATAACCCCTTTTGTCATCACATATTTACTGCTTGAAAGTCTCCTGGCACCCTTTCCTCAGAGTACACTCATGTTTACAACAAAGGGCCCCCTTGCCCATTTACATAAATGTGTCCCTGCACCAATAGGGAGCCATGAACAAAGTGGCTGCATCCGTAAGGTAGCAGACCTTAATCCCCAATAGAGAAGGCAACGTCCCCGAGTGCTTCTGCTCCTATGCCTTCATGTTAAATTCATGCTACAGTACCGTACACTGGCCAGCGCTCACTGATGCACTGTATTTACACTTAATCTCAGTTGGTGTGCAGCTCTCCTGAAGGTGGTAATGATTTAAACACCAAGGCAGGACTGCTGTCCACAGGTAGTGTATTCAATTCAAGTGACTATCAAGATTAAACAATATGCACTTTATGGGCAAGCACATGCAGAATCCATAAGCCCACAAAGAAACTACGTGGATGTAGTGTGTATTTATTGTATTTGCTCCAACCTAATATATTTATTGCTATGTAGGCTCCTTTGTAAAGCTTTTTACACAAGATTTACAATGAATGCTGGATAATTATTTGGAAATATTATATCTCAGTTTTAATTTATTTAAATTTGTGCTAGTTAATTTAAAAGACACACACAACATCCTGGATAATTTGTATGATTTTGCCCAAAATATTACTTAGAAATTATTTAAATCTTTAAAAAAGGCAAAACCTTTGCTTCTGTGAGGCGTCTTGAATTTGTAGCACTTGTGCAGGTTGACTTCACATTGACACTTCTGGCATCTGATCATTTTTCTTCATGTCTCTTTTAAAATGACTAAAACTAGAGAGTTATTCTCTCAAACGGAACATACAGAGAAAAATAAGGATGCTTGCATTTTAATTTTTCAACCGGAATACAATAATGTAAGCAAACATCTACATGGAGAAATGTGCCTGTTAACATTATAAGTGCACTTGCACATTTCAAATGGAAATCTATAGATCATATTATGAGACAGCTGCGACGATGCCACCATAAAAAGCTCCGCAAATCATATTCATTGAATTACACAAATTACAGATGTAGCCCCAAACCTCTGAAAACGTGATGATGAATCCCCCCTTTTTTAACTTCTGGCTGATAAATCATCAGACTACACTGGCAAAGTATTGGGCTTGTGAAAAATGCATGAATTACTAATTAATGAGGCATTCTCGCAACATTTACATATTCATAAAGGTGTGTAATCCACATATGCATGAGAGAGCTCAGTGATAGCTTTGAGAGAATAACACGTATTCCGAGAAAGAAACCTTTATTTTGTTAAATTCGTCAAAAAGCTGAGGGAGCAGAGATGCTTTTAAAAAAACATTACACATTTATTCTTCCCCACAGAAATGCAGTCAAATGCTTTGGGAGACAAATGCACTGAGGAGATGCAATGATGTGAAACAGTATGCAAAATTACATTTTCTGAAATATTGTCCCATGTGGATTTTCAAAAGTTCATTTAGCAACCCAGTGTTCCTAAGAACTGTGTTCAGAAAAGCTGATAGATTTACACACATGGAAATATATTTTCAGTATCATTTCAGAGATGTGCATTTCACTCCAGGCAAAAAATAATCAAAATGTTTGCATTTTTTTGTTTGATGCATTTTTAAAAATAAATATCATCTGTGATTTTTTTTCAGAGGTCACACATTACATTTAAAGTTTGGGTATGTGATCTGTACATTACATTCAGACAGAAACAGTCATGTCCTTTTTACAGCATTCTTTAGTTTTAAATTGTAAAATCAAATATTTCAGATCTTAGAACAATAGTTTATTCTAATTACTGCTGGGATAAATCATCATTATATACTTTCTTTAGCATAGTTTATAACAATCAATAGCTGTGCCATGATGTCAGCCTTTTGGAGACCAACAGCTTCAGTGAAGCAGGTCCAAGATGGTTTGGCCGGAGTCGAGGCCTGTCCCTCTTCTGAAAGGGCCTCTCCATTGTTTCAACCTTCTCACAGGGGCTTTGTGAAAGCTGTCCCAAATATGGGTCAAAAAGCACAAATAACATTCAGATGGTTCCTAGGCTTTCCTCACAGCTATGCACCAAAGAATGACAAGTCCAACAAAACCATGTCGAGTTTTTCACCCTATGCAATTGTCTTTTCACATTAACTCCAAGCTGGGCCTTTTCAGCCAGGCCAGAGTTGTGTCAGGCCTACTCGGACACAGACCAACTCCAGCAGCAGGCTTGGCCTGTTCAAAATACCATGCAGAGTCTGATTCTCTCCATTATTCCATTACAAAAATGGCTCTTGGATGCATTGTACAAAGTATCTAATGAGAGAGAACAGTAAGAATGGCCTCTGTGGACAAATGGGCACATTCATTTCAAAGTCAAATCTTTTGTGCTCCAGGTTATTGTTTTAATCAAGAATGGGAAGTATAAAAGCTACATTTCCCACAAATTTTGAAGTAAAAGGACAAAAAACTAAACGAACAAAAAACCCTGCCAATCAATACTAAAGAATGACTTTGAAAACTTTTGGGTTATTTTAGATATTGTAACCAGAAAACCAAAATTGAAAAGGGTCTTCAATGTCTGTGAAAAGAGGTGAAAGATAGAAATATGCACAGGGGATTATTGAAACTTTTCTAGTCGCTGAATAAAGGAGATGTGACGTTCATGGAAGATGCAGTAAAGCTAACAACAAGGATGGCATTTCAAGATACTTAAGTTTGAGTTTAACCTTGCAGGACTTTTGGAAGGCACTTCTGAGCATCAGGCGCAGGGTTTTGGCAGCTGCACAGGGAGCCTGGTGGGTCAGCCCTTCTCTGCGAGCTGCTACTCCACACTAATCTATTTTAAACCATCTGTGAAATTAGCAAGATTTCCTAAGTCCTTCACCTCCAAGGATTAAAACATTTCTAAGGGTGTGGGTTGTTCTTACATACTGTTCTTGTATACATGTTGGCTGACTCCTGAGATCAGACCCAGCATCTTTTCTTTCACCTGTGCTTCAAGTAGATGGAAATAAGCCGAAAATAGCGAAAAATATGAAACATCTGGTTGACGGGTACATCAAGGAGCACAGAAACAGATGCGGATAAAATATTGTATTCACCGTAATTTTAATTAAAGGCTGAATAGCAGAAAAAGGGAAAGTAGGTGTTACACGTTTGTACATCCAGTAACATCAGGGAAACCAAGTCTCAGCTGTTTTTAAGAGCCATACCTAGGCATGCAGTACCTCTGCCAAAGCCAGTACAATGAAGTCATGAGTCAACTCTAATGAGAAAATCAGATAAATAGCAGCTGTTCTTGGGGAAATGGTGCTGTCTGACAGATTCACTGGGTGCAACGGCTGTAGCATTGAGCAGATCCAAATGAGTAAAATATTGTTCCAAGCGCCCCTCACTGCTCCCCTTCCCTCCGGTGTTTAGTCATCTGAGTTGTGAAATAGCAGCCCTGCCGCTACACGACAGCATTGCTGTATTAATTATTTTGTGCTGTTCACACATACACATCTTTGTACAACAGTGACAGTTCATCCAAACAGGCCACTTACAAACAGCAGTATTACTAACCATAGCTCTGCAGGCCCCCAATTATTCCTCAAACCTCTTATTTGGTTCGCACAGAAATCTATGCGTACAATGAAAAAGCAAAAACAGTTCCGAGAAGATTAAAAAAGGAGTCTCACATTCACGATTAAAAGCTCAACTCAGCAGTGTGCGAATGTTGCGCACTCACTTACAGAATAATGCAAAGACAAATACCCAAAGCACACGGCTTTTCTCTGTGCCATTAGTTGTCGTGCAGGCTTGGAAAATTACTATAAGATTTATTGTGCAAAGGTATATGTCTAGTTTTCCATCTACTGCTGGAGAGCGCTTACACAGGCATCTATTACAGACACCGCCGTTAAATCGTAGCTTTCCTGTGCTCCTGGGAAGGCAGTGTGCGGTACAATGGTAAAAGACAAAGTGATTGATGAGGACAACAAATTAAACACTTTCCCCAAATGGTTAAACAAAGATTTAAGTTTTTTTGTTAAATTGATTTCCTTTTATGTAGGTATATAAGTGTATGCGTGATTAGTAATTACACTGAGACAAAAATTTATTTGAGATGTTTTACCCCTTGCATCAAGAAGAAAGCAGGGTGTAGAACTCATAATTATTATGATGATAATGAGCATTAGATGGCAGAGATCCAGAGAAGAATGATGGACATAGTCTGGGTTTACAACTCTCAAGATGACCTCTGGCTCTGGCACACACACACCTCTCTCAATACGCACACATGCACACACACACACTCACACACACACACACACACACGCGCACACACGCGCACACACATGCACACACACGCACACACACGCACACACACACACACACACACACACACACACACACTAAACATACACACAGCAAACACACAAACGGCTGTAGCCACCAGTTTCTGACATTAATGAAGATAGCCTTGACAACTGTTCTCTCTCCACCTTC